>MU733229.1:66552-114338 GCA_026770625.1 Nicotiana glauca
TTTATAGCCAAGGATATGTAGGCAGCTCAGATACCAGGGCTCGGTCACATTCTCTTTCTTTCCTCTTAGTTTTAGTCTCTCCGAATAAGGGTCGGGTCAAAACACCTGTCTAATCGTTCTTTGTCTGAAAACTCTTTGGGTTTCCAGTCAAAGAGGGGCAGCTGTAGACGTGTGATTTTTGACCTTCCCCAAGAATTTTACATGTTTTAGCGTAAATGTTTAGTATTAGGTCTAATATAGCTATCTCAGCTAATTTTGACTCTTTCACTTTATTTTCATTACAAAAATGAAAAAATAAAAAAAATAAAAAAGATATATAAATTTTAGTTTATGTATTTTCATAAATTTGAAAAAAAATACAAAAAATAGTTCCTTATTTTTTATCTTTATATAATTACGAAAATTACAAAAAATAGTTTTATTAGTGTTTTGTAGTTATTTTAATCTTGAAAATTTCCAAAAAAATAGTTTTGTTTTAATTATCACTCTCAGTTTAATAGTTATTTTGCTTACGTATGATTAATTAAATAAGATCGTGTTCTTATTCTCGGTTGAGGGGAAAGAATAACATTCGGGTCCAAACAACCCATTTTTAGGCCCAAAATTTGGACCTAACCCATAACAATCCAAATCCACCATACTTTACACATAACACAAGACCATGGTGACACACACTTTGGGGAGGGGAAACGAACCTAAAGAGAAAAGGGGAATATCAAACATGCGGGCCATGGTAACATTCAGCAAATTATGGAAAATGAAAAGGAGATGGCCGAAATTCTAAAGCAAAAGTTGGTCAACATGAGGGCCATGGTAACAAGGAAATGGCCGAAAAAATGGAGCAAAAGTTTGTCAATCATGCGGGCCATAGTGATAAAGTGGCCTTTGAAAAATTTGCATTGGAGGATAGTCCTACAATTGCTCTTTCTGTGGGGTCATTTGGGGAGGAAGAAGAAGGAAAACAACTGGAAGGTGTATCTGCTTTTGTTATTGCAGCGGGTATTACGGAAAAGCAGCAAAAATTTACAGCTGATTGTGTTAAGGCGACTGTACAAATTGGCAAGGAATAAGGAGACTCTTGAGATTAAAAAAGGACCTAGACATTTAGACACAAAAGAAGGACGGGAGACCTTAAGAAAAAAAATGAGAAGACCACTGTTCAGGCTTCTTCTTCTTCGTCTCAACCAACAACTGCCCAAACGACCAGCCCCCATCGCAAAGAGACTGACCAAACGCCCACCTCCGTCTGTCCCGTATCCAAGCAACCACCCCTCATCCCAACGACCAACTGCCATCGTCCTCATCTCCCTTCAACCAGAAACAACAAGTCGACTAACCTCACCAACAATAGCCTACTCTCCATCACGTCCCCAGCAGCAACCACGAATAGCCACAGCGTCGTCCAGTCAGCTCCATCGCCAAACGACCCTTAACCACTCCGTCGTTCACCACCAGTCGACCTGTTGTCCGCCATTTCTGCTCCTTCGTCGTTGACCAGTCACGACCAGTCCTCCACGAATGCGTTTGCTTCATCTTCTTCTTCGACAGCACCGTCCAAACGACCCCTTTTGCTCCATCTCTTCCAGCGTCCGCGGTCGTTGTCCGAGGTTCCAGTGCCGTAGTGCCCTTGCTTCTCCGTTTGCGTACTTGTCTGTTAGTCGAGCTTCAAAGCAGTCTCGTGGGGTTTTTCTTGGTTGAACTTCGAAAGAGGCAGCCAAGCAAATGTAAAGGTTCATCTCTTCAATTACATAACTATTTTATTATATATATTATGGATGAATCTTTTCATATTTTAAGTCTTGAGCATTCTGGATTAATTGGCTTTAACGTTCCTTGAATAATGTTTAGCATGTTGGTTTTGTTTGGATGTCATTAATTATGCACTTGGCGTCATTAACTTGATAGCTACGTGATTATTAGAATCTGGGAGAGATAACTTTAAATTTTGGCATTTTTTTTTTGAATTTTCAAGTCTTGCGTGTCTGTTTATTTGTTCCTGAATGGGGTAAATGTTGAAGGCTTCAATTATTTTGCTGCTTAAGCATCATGTATTTTATTGAGATGTGAAGAGATAAAATTACATTGTTGCAAAAGTTATGAAAAATAGACGTTATTTTATTAGGAAGTAGACCATTGGCTAAGATATCTCAGTTAATCGTATTTAAGAAATAATAATTTGTGAATATCCATAGTTTACATTAGGTTGGCCTTTAAATAATAAATGAGACGAGCCTCGTCAAATAAAAAATGCATAAATTGCGGGGCCCTCATAAATGTATATATTAAAAATACTTAGAATTCGGGATGAGCCGCTTAGCTAATTTCACGGCCTTCCCCAAAGATAATAACGCGTTAGTTTCTTTAGGCGCGTAGTTTAATAATTTTACCTACTTAACAGAGTCGAAATGTGTCAACAACCACGGGTACACTGATGTGATGTGGTCCGAGACGCATTTTCTTGACGTTGTAATTCTTTTAAAAATAATAATAATAAAAGCGGTTAAAGGCTAAAATTTGCACATTAGTTCATAATTGTTAAAATCAGATAAATTAAGCCAAATATGACAGTTGAGCGACCGTGCTAGAACCACGGAACTCGGGAATGCCTAACACCTTCTTCCGGGTTAACAGAATTCTTATCCGGATTTCTGGTACGCAGACTGTTAAATAGAGTCAAACCTTTCCTCGATTTGAGATTCAACCGGTGACTTGGGACACCATAAATCTCCCAAGTGGCGACTCGAAATCTCTTAATAAACGAATCCCGTTTCGATTGTCCTTTAATTGGAAAAACTCCCTTTACCACAACCCTTCGCGGGGTGCGGTTGCGCCAAAAGGAGGTATGACAACAACTATCTGTGTCTCATCCACTTGCGGTTGTGACGACCCGGCCTGTCGTCACGTGAGTTACCACCTCGTTTCCCCCATTTTTATGCTTCTTGATGTTTCGTGATCGGTATGTAGTGAGTTAGAGTTGATTTGGATTGGTTTTGATAAGGAATGAGACACTTAGTCTCTTAGAAGGAAGCTTGTTTTGGAAAAGTCAACCAAAAGTTGACTATATAGTTAGAAGGCTCGGATGTGAATTCTGGTGATTTGGTTAGCTTCGGGGGATGATTTCTGACTTAGGAGCGTGATCGGAATTGAATTTGGAGGTCCGGTGTAGAGTTAGGCTTGAATTGGCGAAGTTTGAGTTTTAGCGAATTCCGGTTGATAGGTGATATTTTAAACCGAGGATCGGAATGAAATTCTGAGAGTTTCTGTAGCTTTGTTAGGTGATTTTGGATATATGTGCAAAATTTCAGGTCATTCAGACGTCGTTTGGTCGGTTTTTTTTTATCGAATGCGAGTTTCCGAAGTTTTGGGTGAACTTAGGCTTTGATTTGAGGAAATTTGATGGTTTTAGTGTCGTTGGATGTGTTTTTATGATTGGAACAAGTTTGTATGATATTTTAGGAGGTGTTGGCATTTTTGGTTGAGGTCCCGGGGGCCTTGGGGTGAGTTCGAGTGGTTAAACGGAGAGTTTGGAGTTTATTGCAGGTTTGAAGTTTGCTGGTTCTGTCATTTCCGCATATGCGGAAAAGGGACAGCATAGGCAGTTCCGCAGATGCGGCTTGGTGCTCACAAAAGCGGTTCTGAGGGCCTGGGCAATTTCCGTAGAAGCGGAGGGGTTTCCGCAAAAGGGGGCATCGCAGATGCAATTTTGGACCGCAGAAGCTGTTTGGGCATTTTTGGGAGAAACCGCAGAAGCGGTTAGGGAACCACAAAAGTGGTGACCATATAAGCGGTAATTGAAGCGCAGAAGCGAAAAGGTCTGGGCAGAACAATATTAAGTCCCCTTCATGAATTTTGAAGGAGAAAACATTTGGGGCTTGGGACTTAGGCGATTTGTGGATGATTTTGAAGAGGGTTTCGAGAGTTTTCATCAGGTATGGATTCTTGGTAGTAGATTATGTTATTATGGTGTAAAAACATGGATTAACACCGAAAATACAAGGGAAATAAGGTTAAAAATGGAGGTTTGGGCTTGAAATTTGAAAGAGTTTAAACTAGTGATTTGAGGGGTCAAATGGGCTCCGATTTTTGTGAATTTGGTATGTATGAACTCGTGGCGAGATAAGGATGCCGGTGATGTTAATTTTATAATTTTTTGAGACATGGGCCCGGGGCTCGAGTTTTGCCCACTTTCGTACTTTTGGGTGTTTTTTGAGTTCTTTCGATTGGGTTATGTCCCATTAGCTGATCATAAAGTATTCCTTATGGTTTTGGCTAGATTCTACCCACGAGGAGGTTGATTTGCGAGTGAAGCATAAGGCGAGCTAGGATTTCGGCCAGCTTGAGGTGAGTAATGGTTATAAATGATGTACTGAGGGTTGGAAACCCCGTATTTGCATTATGTAGTGCTATGTTGAGATGAGATACGCGCTACATGATGAGCGTGGTGATGTTACTGTTGGGGATTCGGACTCGGTCCATCTCGATTCATGACTCTGTTGTACTTTTGACTGAGACTGAGTTAGTATCAGTATATTTTGGGCTAGTTGCCATGTTTGGGGCCTTGTGCCGATCTGTAGGACCCTTAGGGAGCATGTTGGGCTAATTGACCTCACTTTACCTATTGAAATCATGCTCTCATTAATATTCTTAAACTGTAAAATATAATATGAACCGGTCTTAGCAATTTGCACTCTATATGAGAAATACCTGGGGTTGGAAAACCCGTCTTAGCTGAGTGGGCTCGAGAGGCCAAGTCTATATTGACTGAGAGAGGCCAAGGACCCCATAGTGAAGGTATTTGATATACATCGGATCGGGCTGCACGCGGCAGCAGTATATACATATACATGTATGGATCGTACTACACGCCGTAGTAGTATGTTATATGGATCGGAGTGCACGCTGCAGTAGTAGGTTATATGGATCGGACTGCACGCCGTAGTAGTATGTTATATGGATCGGACTGCACACCGCAGTAGTATGTTATATGGATCGGACTGCATGCCGCAGTGATATGTTATATGGATCAGACTGCACGCCGCGGTGATATATATTATATGGATCGGACTGCACACCACTGTGATATATTATGTGGATCGGACTGCACGCCGCAGTATTATAGCACTTGGGCTGTAAGAGCCCCTCTGGACTCTGCACACACCCCCAGTGAGAGCAGTCGACTATTATTATTGGAACGGGCTATGCGCCACAGCGGTATATATATATTATTATTGGATCGGGCTGCGCGCCACAGCAGTATATATTATTACTGGATCGGGCTACGCGCCGCAGCAGTGTTGGTAATTTGCCAGACTTTTGAGAGATTTTCTCCTATTTAGCCGTTGTTTACTGCCTTTACGATTGGTTAAAGAACTGTGCAGTGTTTCTACGAGAATTCTTACTTCCAGTTGTTATTTATTGCTATTACTCACTGAGTTGGAGTACTCACTTTACTCCCTGCACCTTGTGTGTAGATACAGGGATCCCGGAGGCATAGCTGAGTTTGTTGCCGCTGCCTAGTTCATCTGTCGGAGTCATCGAGGTATCTGCCTGGCGCCCGCATGACCCGATTTCCCCTTTTATCTCTCTTTTACTTCCGCATCTATACTTTCATATGTATAGGATGTTGCTCAGTTGTATCTAGAGGCTCTGACTCGTGACGCTAGATCTTATAGGGGCTTTATTGCTATTATTGTTGTTTCCGCACCGTTTATGGTTATCACAGATTGAAATTTTGCTTAACTGATGTTTTAAATTCAAATGACCGATAAAGGGCTTTGTATTTTGGGTTGAGAGTGTTCGAATGGTCGGGCTTGTCTAACAAGGTGTTGGGCGCCATCACGACCGGGGTTTGGGTCGTGACAGCGGCCCATATAGATATGTCGCACTCCCAGGGCTCGCAACCATCTTTATCTGGGACTTCATCTATTGTAGGCCTTCGCCTACGAGATAGTAGCCCTGACCCCCCCCCCCCCACACACACCTTNTTGCGGACAATGATGATAATGATGACGAGGAGGTGCATTATGATGAATATGGCAGGATCATCGTAGTCCCTGAAGGTGACGGGTAAGAGTTATTTGTTATTTTTACTTTTTTTGTTTTGTACAGTTTCACTAATATATTAATTTGTTTTTTTAATTAAATTGCAGGTTCATCCCTAGTAATATTACTACAAGGATCATCACCAAAGCCACTAGAAAGCTTTATGATGGTCCTTATGCAACTTGGAGTGAATTCCCATTCTCGCTGAAGGAGGCAATCTTCAATCAATTTAAAGTATAAATGTTCTTTTAAGCAGTATAATTATTTATATTTATGATATTTCCATCTAAATATGTAATATAGAATATATCTTAGCTTATATATATCGAATTATATCGAATTTAGCTAATATTATATCGAATTTAGCTTATATATAACAAATATAGGTTTTATATATATTCGATAAAAGCTTAGTGTGTTATTACATAATTAATCAAAAGTTAAGCGCATTAATAATTAGCTTTTATTAGCTAATGCACTATATATATATATATATATATATATATATATTAGCTAATGCACTAATATACTATATTATAAGCAGTTATTGCACTTAACTTTTGAATAATTATTAGCTAATAAAAGCTAAATATAATATATCGAATATAGGTTTTATGATATTTCCATCTAAATATGATATTTTCATATAATACTTGACTTTTGAAATAGAAAGCAAGTGTGAATGGGAACGCTGCTATAGCGCAGAAGTGGCTGCAAATTTCCATCTAAAAGAACCGGTTGTCCCATTGTTTCTCCAAAGCTAGGCAGTTGAACCAAAAGCCTGATTGGTTGCTTCAGAATGTCACGACCCAAAATCCACTAAGGTTCATGGTGGCGCCGGACACCGCTGTCAGGCAAGCCAACCAAGAAAGCATAATTAAATTCCAGTTTTAGTATTTGCGGAAATCATTTTTCTTATACGTTAAATATTAGATAATAAAAATTTTACAAAAATTGAACATAAAGTCGATAACAGACTTAATACAGAATAATCCAAAAATCCTCCCAGAACCCGGTGTCACAAGTGCATGAACATCTACAGATGAGGAAATAAAATACAATATCCGTCCGAAATACAGTGGACAAGAAATAAATATAATATACTGAAAGGGACTATACTAGCTGCGGGTCGCCTCAAATAATGCAACTCACCTAGTCCCAGAATCATCTGCGCTGCTATGCCAGTATGCCACTAGGGTTTCATATACCTGTGCAACAAAAATGCACAGAAGTGTAGCATGAGTACGTAAACAACGTGTACTCAGTGAGTATCCTGTCTAATCTCGAAGAATTAGAGACGAGATGGTCAACTTCGACACTTACTAGAGGTCAATTAATAATATTCTAAAAATGTGAGGAAATTATGGATTTATATATTACTTCTAACTCACGAAGGAGGAAAACAGGTAAACACCTTTAACAAATAATAAAGGATTTTCAAGGTTTACTTTTCATTATCTTATCAATTTGAATCAAGCCACAAAGGGCAATTTCACATTTAAAAATTATCATGCGACAATATATCTTGTGCAAATCTTGCCGAGGTCGACAACCTGCTCCAACAGAAATAAAATGTGCACTTGCCAAGGGTCGATGCGCCTATAGATGCATCTATTTAATCTGCTGAGGCGTTCGGCCCATTCCAAAAATAAACACATACCCTGCTCGTAAATAATGCATGCGACGCAGGTACACATAGAGACACATGCTAAATAAGTCAATTAAGAACTTATCGTGGGATATTTATCCAAATAAAATAATTTCTCTTTTAACAATTCAGGAACAATGAAGTTTAATCCCTTTTTAAATTCATTTACTAATCAAAGGTGATATAAGCAATTAAAGCTATCAATGGGTTCATAAATAATCCAAGTACAATATGTTTTTGGTTCTTAACTACCCGGACAATAGCATAAAAGTAGCTACGCACGGACTCTCGTCACCTCGTGCGTACGTAGCCCCCGCAATTAGGAACACATAATCAATTATTTCACCTATGGGGACAATTCCCTCTTACAAGGTTAGAAAGGAGACTCACCTCACTCCGAAGATCCATATCCGGCATTCCACGCCCTTCCGAAGACTCTACTTGATACACCACGCTCCAAAACTAGCCAACGGTTACGAAAATCCATTAATATATGCTCAAATATTCAATACAATCTAATTTATAGCAATTCCTAACTCCGATCGAAAAGTTGACCAAAACACCCTCGGGCCCACATGCCCAGAATCCAAAAATTTTCAAAGATAAAGATTACCCATGACCTTAGAAAATCAAATATATAATTTTCACTAAATTCCATACTTAATATCGTGGTTATATTCCACGAATATAATTTCTTGGTTTTTCCCTCAAACCCCAAGTTTTTCTACACAATTCATGCTTAAATTCATACATAATTGATGTATTAAACTCATAATAGGTGGGGATATCTTACCTTGTCATTGATGACGAAAATCCCCTCTTGAAGATCCCCAAAATCGTCCATGCCAAGAGAAAATGGGTGAAATAAACTCAAACCCCGATTTTAAAACATCCCTTCTGCCACCAGCAATTTTCGCACCTGAGGTCCTATGACCGCTTCTGCGGTTCTGCAGGTGCGGATATAATACCGCTTTTGCGGTCCGCCCTAGGTTGCCCTTTTTTTGATTCTGCGATATGCCCTCCGCAGATGCGGTCTCGCTTCAGCGGAAACCCGACCGCATCTGTGGTCCACTCTGAGCCGACCACATCCGCTTTTGGGACCATTTCTCCGCAGATGCAATCCCTCTTCTACGGAACCTTGACCGTATCTACGGTCCTCAAGCCCTTGACAAAAACCCGCACCTGCGCCTTCCTGGACGCTTCTGTGGCCGCTTTTCCAGAGGTGCGGTTACGACAGCAACCAGCAGTTCACCCCTCTTTGAAATTCCAAATTTGATCCGTTCACCATCCGGAATCCACCCGAGGCCCCCGGACCCCAACCAATCTTACCGACCAGTCCCAAAACGCATTACGGACTTGTTCGAGGCCCCAAATCACATTCAAACAATGCCAAAACCATGAATCAACCTCCAATCCAAGCTTTATGAACTTTAGAATTTCTAGCTTCTATTTTCGATGCTTAAACCTATCAAATCACGTTCAATTGACCTCAAATTTTGCACACAAGTCATATTTGACATTAAGGACCTACTCCGTCTTTCAGAATCGGATTCCGACCCCGATATAAAAAATTCCACCTCCGGTCAAACTTCTCAAAAACCTTCAAATTTCTATCTTTAGCCAAATGACTCCAAAATGTCCTACGGACCTCCGAATTCACTTCCGATCATGCTCCCAACTCCATAATTACCATAAGGAGATATTGTCACGACCCAGATTTCCCACAATCGGGAGTCATGATGGTGCCTACTCGTAGAAGCTAGGCAAGCCACATTTAATTACTTTTCATTTAAACATCTTTTCCTTTTTGATAATTAATACCATAAAAAAAATAAAAGCAACGGAATTAATATCATAAGCGGAAGTCTTAATTATAGCAACTGAATCAAAATGCAGAATAGTCAATATAAGCCTCTACCCAAGACTGGTGTCACAATACTCACGAACTACTAAGAAATACTAAATACAAATGTCTGAAAGAACACATAAGCTAATTGTCTCGAATACAAGGAGGCAACAGACTAAAAGAGAAAATAAGGGAGACGCCAGTCCTGCGGATACCTGCAAGGCTACCTCGGATCTCGCCGGACTGAAGTCCTGCTCCTGTACTAATGCTGCTGCTACTGCTCGAAACCTGGACATGTGCAAATATAACACAGTGTAGCATCAGCACAACCGAACCCATGTGCTGGTAAGTGTCTGACCTAACCCCGGTGAGGTAGTGACGAGGCTAGGACCAGACTTCAAACAATCCTATGCAGATATAAATACAATTACAACGGAAAAATAGCAAGAACGTAACAATTTATGCTGGGGAAGGAAGCATGCTTCGGGGATAATAGATAGAAACAAAATATCAGGAATAATGGTACGTACAAAGCAACTTTCATATTCAAATCATCTCGTTGCAGGCGTGCAACCCGATCCCATTTCTCAATATCTCGTGGTAGGTGTAACACCCGCTCCCATTCCAATATATCATGTGTGGTAGGCATACCACTCGCTCCTATTTCAATATATCATGTGGGGTAGGTGTACCACTCGCTCCCATTTCAATATATCATGTGGTAGGCGTACCACTCGCTCCCATTTCAATATATCATGTGGTAGGCGTACCGCCCGCCCCCAATACTATCAACACAGTACACAATACAATCCAGGCAAGGGAACAATCACAACAAGTCAAACGTCCCGACAAGGGAGAGTCAGCTATAACCAATCCAGTTCAACTTCTTCTTGGCACAACTAATATAAATATTCAGTTGCAAATTTCATAAGATCAAACAAGAGTACACATTTAGCAACATTAAGACTCACGATCATCCTCGACACCGACACATGGATACTTGTCACCATGCCCATACGTCGTACCCAACCCAAAACAAATAGCAATTATGACTCAACTCCTAATCCCTCAAGTTAGGGTTAAACTAAACACTTACCTCAACTTCCATGGCCAAATCAATCCACAACAATCGCTTTTCCTTTCGAATTCGGCTCCAACTCAATCAAATCTATACAATAAGGACTTCATAATATCAATATAGGATAAACAAATCAAACCCAATGCCTAAATATAGATTTCTAAGCTTTCTTCCCAAAAATTCGCAAATTGCCCCCGGGATCGCTTGGCCAAAACACGAGGTTCAGACCAGAATTAAATCCCCCATTCGTCCACGAGCCCGAATATATAATTTGTTTTCAAATCCGACCCCAAAAAAAGGTCTAAATCAACAAAAAGTAAAAAGCCCTAATTCTACCCATTTCCCCCAATTTCTACCCTAGATTACATGTTTTTGGTCTAGGAATCAAGAGACTTTGATGGAAAATGAAGAAAAGGAACTGAAATTTACTTACCCAAGATGTTTTGGTGGAAGGGAGCTTCAAATGGCTGCCTAAGGACCTTGGAGGAGAAGGGTTTTTTGAAAGATTAAGAAAGTCCGGTCACTATTCTGTTTTGAAATTAAAATTATAACTAGGCGAAATTGCCCTTCGCATTTGCGGAAAGAGGGTCGCGTTCGTAAGGGTAATCTAGGACGGGCATCGCGTTCACGATAGAAAGGATGCGAACGCGAAGATGAAAGGCTGGGGTGTCCAGAACTTGGCCTACGCAAACGTGCTGACCTTAATGCGAACGCGAAGAAAGGAACCTGCAACACTACGCGTTCGCGAGTGGGTGAATGCGAACGCGAAGAGTAAAAAAGGGCTGAGTCCTCAGAGTCAAATGTCTCTATAAGAACACGAGGCTGGTATATGAACGCGGTGAAGGGAGAAATCATAGCTTCGCGAACGTGAATAATGCGTCGTGAACGCGAAGAACAAAAGGGACCTGCACAGCTGAAGTAAAACCTGCAATCTTTCTAAGTTCAAAACCACCTCGGAACACCTCCGAAACACTCCCGAGCCCTCAGGGCCCCTAACCAAACACGTACACTAACTCAACAACATCCTACGAACTTAATCGTGCGATCAAATCGCCAAAATAATATCAAGAATAAGGAATCAAACCTCAAAATCACTAGTTTCTTATCAAACTTCATAAACTTTCAAATTAGAATTTTAGGTCCGAAACACGTCAAACGACGTCCGATTTTAACAAAACTTCACAGAAATATCCTAACACACATATAAGACCTGGACCGGGTACCGGAACCAAAATAAGGGCCCGATACCAACATGTTCTAATCAATTTCCATTTCAATTTTCTTTAAAAATATCAAAAAAAAACAATTTTACTCAAAAATTCATTTCTCGGGCTTGGGACCTCGAAATTTGATTTCGGGCATATGCCCGAGTCCCATATTTTCCTACGAACCCTCCAGGACCGTCAAATCACAGGTCCAGGACCGTTTACCCAAAATGTTGACCAAGGTCAAACTTATTCATTCTAATGTCAAATTTTTAGCATTTTTCACAGAATTTCATACTTAGATTTTCCGGCTACGCGCCTCGACTGCGAACGCAAATTGAGGCAGCTAAATATGAGGTTTTCAAGGCCTCAGAAGCACAGAAAGAGTAAGGAAACAAGTGATGACCCTTTAGTTCGTCACATTATCCACCTCTAAAACAACTGTTCGTCCTCGAACGGACAAAAGAAAGAAGTACCTGAATAGGGGAAAAGATGAGGATAATGACTCTGAATATCAGACTCAGGCTCCCAGGTCGATGCCTCAGAGGGCTGACCTCTCCACTGAACACGAACAAAAGGAAAACTCTTGGATCTCAACTGACGAACCTGCTGGTCTAGAATAGCTACCGGCCCCTCCCCATAGGACAAGTCCTGGTCCAACTGGATAGTGCTGAAATCCAACACGTGGGCTGGATCACCGTGATACCTCCAAAGCATGGATACATGAAAAACTGGATGCACAGCTGATAAGCTAGGTGGCAATGCAAGTCTATAAGCCACCTCTCCCATTCGATCGAGAATCTCAAGTGGACCAATGAATCTAGGGCTAAGCTTGCCTTTCTTCCCAACTCTCATCACGCCCTTTATAGGCGACACACGGAGCAATACCCTCTCACCAACGATGAAAGCCAAATCTCGAATCTTACGATCTATATAGCTCTTTTGTCTAGACTGAGCCGAACAAAGCTTATCCTAAATGATCTTGACCTTGTACAAGGCCTACTGAACCAAATCCGTACCTATCAATCGAGCCTCTCTCAACTCAAACAACCCAACCAGAGACCGACAAGGCCTACCATATAAAGCCCCATAAGGAGCCATCTGGATGCTCAGCTAGTAGCTGTTGTTGTAGGAAAACTCCGCTAAAGTCAAGAACTGATCCCACGAACCTCCAAAGTCAATAACACAAGCTCGAAGCATATCCTCCAAAATATGAATAGTCCGTTCGGACTGACCATCCATCTGGGGATGAAATGCTGTGCTCAACTCAACCCGTTTTCCCAACTCTCGCTGAAGTGCTCTCCAGAAATGCACCCTGGTCCGAAATGATAGATGCCAGCACACCATGAAGGTGAACAATCTTTCGGATATAAATCTCAGCTAATCTCTCGGATGAATATGAGACTGCCACAGGACTGAAATCCACTGACTTGGTTAGCCTATCAACAGTGATCCAAACTGCATCGAACTTCTTCCAAGTCAATGGAAGTTCGGTAACAAAGTCCATAATGATCCTCTCCCACTTCCACTCGGGAAGCTCAATCCTCTGAAATAAACCACCAGTCCTCTGATGCTCGTGCTTAACCTGCTGACAATTCAAACACCGAGCCACATATGCAACAATATCCTTCTTCATCCTATAGCACTAATAATGCTGCCACAAGTCCTGAAACATATTCGCGGTGCCTAGATGAATAGAGTACCAGGAGCTATGGGCCTCCTCTAAAATCAAATCTCGAAGACCATCCACATTGGGCACGCAAACTCACCCCGGCAATCTCAAGACTCCATCTGCATCTAAGGTAACCTATTGGGCACCTCTACGCTGCACCATGTCCCAAAGGATACACAAATGGAGATCATCAAACTACCGATCATGGATACGCTCCGATAATGAAGAACGAGCGACCGTGCAAGCCAACACACGACTGGGCTCAGAAACATCCAGTCTCACGAACTGATTGGCCAAGGCCTGAACATCCAAAGCAAGCGGTCTCTGACTGACTGGAATATAAGCAAGACTACCCATACTGGCTGACTTCCTACTCAAAGCATCAACCACCATATTGGCTTTCTCATGTGATATAAAATGGTGATATCATAATCTTTCAACAACTCCAACCACCTTCTCTGCCTTAAATTCGACTCCTTTTGCTTGAACAGGTATTGAAGACTCTTGTGATCAGTGAACACCTCACATGCCATGCCATACAAATAGTGCCTCCAAATCATCAAGGCATGAATAATAGCTGCCAACTCTAAATCATGCACTGGATAGTTTTTCTCATGAATATTCAACTGCCTTGAAGCATAGGCAATAACCTTACCACCCTGCATCAACACTGCACCAAGCCCAATATGGGAAGCATCACAATAGACTGTATAAGGCCCTGATCCTGTGGGCAAAACCAACATTGGTGCCGTAGTCAAAGCTGTCTTGAGCTTCTAAAAGCTCGCCTCACACTCATCCGACCATCTGAACTGGGCACTCTTCTGGGTCAATCTGGTCATCGGGGCTGCAATAGATGAAAATCCCTCCACGAACCGTCGAAAGTAGCCTGCCAACCCCAAGAAACTTTGAATCTTTGTAGCTCATGCTGGTCTAGGCTAGTTCTTAACTGCTTCGATCTTCTTCAGGTCCACCTGAATACCCTCTGCTGATACAACATGACCCAAAAATGCCACTAAACTTAGCCAGAACTCACACTTGGAGAACTTGGCATATAACTGACTATCCCTCGGAGTCTGAAACACCATTCTAAGGTGCTGCTCGTGCTCCTCCTGGCTGCGGGAGTACACCAAAATATCATCAATAAAGACTATTACGAACATGTCCAAATATGGCTTAACACTCGGTTCATCAACTCCATGAATGTTGCTGGGGCATTGGTCAACCCAAATAACATGACCAAGAACTCATAATGCCCGTACCGAGTGCGGAAAGCTATCTTAGGGACATCGGATACCCTAATCCGCAATTGATGGTAGCCAGATTGCAAGTGAATCTTGGACAATACCCTAGCACCCTAAAGCTAGTCAAACAAATCATCAATCCTCGGCAGTGGATACTTATTCTTAATCGTTACCTTGTTTAATTGCCGGTAATCTATGCACATCCTCATTGATCCGTCCTTCATATTGACAAATAAAACTAGCGCGCCCCAAGGTAAAACACTACGTCTAATAAAACCTTTCTATAGCAAATCCTACAACTGGTCCTTTAACTCCTTCAGCTCCGCGGGGCCATACGATATGGCCGAATAGAAATAGGCTGGGTGTCCGAAGCCAAATCAATACAGAAATCAATGTCCCTATCGGGTGGCATACCCGGCAGGTCTGAGGGGAAAACATCTGGAAACTCCCGGACAATAGGCACATAATCTATAGGAGGAACCTCAGCACAGGAATCTCGAACATAGGCCAAATAGGCCAGAAACCCCTTCTCGACCATGCATCGAGCCTTCACGTACGAAATGACCTTGCGAGTAGAATAGCATGGAGTGCCCCTCCACTCTAAATGAGGCATATCTAGCAACAATAAGGTCACAGTCTTGGCATGGCAGTCCAAGATAGCGTGATAGGGTGATAACCAGTCCATACCCAATATGATACCAAAGTCAACCATATCTAAGAGCAACAAGTCTACACGGGTCTCAAGACCCCCAATCACTACAACATACGAACGATAGACTCGGTCGACCACGATAGATTCACCCACCAGTGTAGACACATATACAGGAACACCCAAAGCATCTCTAGGCATGACCAAGCATGGTGCGAAACAAGATGAAACATATGAATATGTGGACCCTAGGTCAAATAGTACCGAAGCATCTCGATCACAAACCAGAACTGTACCTGTGATGACTGCATCTGAAACTTCAACCTCAGGCCTGGCCTGAAGAGCATAACAACGGGGATGGGCCCCACCACCCTGAACTGTATCTCTAGGTCGATCTGCTGCTAGCTGACCTCCACCCCTGGCGGTCTGAGCTCCGCCTCTATGACCTCTACCTCCACCTCTAGTACCTCTACCCCCGCCTCTAACTGGCTGGGCGGCCTGTAGAACATCTGGTGCCTGAAACATAAGACGGGGACCCTGCTACTAAGAACTGCTCGATGCTCAAGGGAAATACCTAGCAATGTGCCTCGTGTCGCCACAAGTGAAACAATCCCTCGGTGGACGGCCCTGGAAACTCTAAAGCGGCGGTGCACTGATAGGTGCTGATGGTGCACAGTAAGACTGCTAGTCCGAATGCTTCCCATGAAAACCATCATCACCTGGGCACCATGAAAAACCTGGAGAGCTGACTGGAAAGGCCTAGAAGTCTGACCCCTATCATAAGAATCCCTGCCTCCTGATGAGGCACCACTGAATTGGCCTAACTGACGGGGTCTCTTGTCTGCTCTATGACCCCCCCTATGGCAATACCATCTCGATCCTCCAAGACACATTGGCCGCCTCCTGAAATGTAATATCACTTCCCACCTCTCTGGCCATCTGAAGATGAATAAGCTGGGTCAAACCATCAAAAAATCTCCTCACCCTCTCCCTCTCCGTGGGGATTATGACAAGAGCATGGCGAGCTAGATCGATAAACCTGGTCTCATACAGAGTGACCATCCTAGAACCCTACTGGAGGCACTCAAACTGCCTCTAATAGGCATCCCTTTGAGTAACGGGGAGAAACTTCCCCAGGAACAACTCTGAAAACTGATCCCAAGTCAAAGACGGTGACCCTGCTGGTCTAGCTAAACAGAAATCCCTCCACCAAGTCTTGGAGGATCCGGATAGGCGAAATGCGGCAAAATCAACTCCATTGGACTCAACAATGCCCATGTTCGGAAGAACCTCGTGGCAGCTATATAAGAAATCCTGGGGGACCTCAGAAGAAGCACCGCTGAATGTAGTAGTGAAGAGCTTGGTGAACCTGTCCAGCCTCCATAAAGCATCTGCGAACATGGCAGTGCTATCGTCGGTCTGAGAAACTACCCCCAGCTGAACTGCCATAGCTGGCTAAACCACTGGAACCTGACCTTGGGGAGCTACCTACTCCGGAGTACGTGCAGCAGGAGTCTGGGCTACTCCTCCAGCCTGAGAAGTGGCTAGTGCTACAGGAAGCAATCCTGCTCGCGTGACACTCTCCATGAGGCCGACCAATCGGACTAAAGCATCCTAAAGAACTGTGGTAGCAATAAACCCCTCTAGGACCTGAGCGGTGCCCACTAGAATTGTTACGGCTGGGGCCGGAACCTCCTCGTCACAGTCAACTTGAGGCTCCGCCACTGGTGCTGCTACTCGGGGCTGAGCTCTGCCCCTACCTCCGCCCCTAGCACGACCTCGTCCTATGCCCCTAGAGGGAGCTACCTGGGGCTTGGACTGCTGATTAGTAGATGAGGAAGCGCGTGTTCTTGCCATCTGTGAAAGAATAGAGTAAAAATTCAATTAGCGTTGAGAAACAGAACCGCACGGCAAGAGAGAAAAAATGTGAAACTTTTCCTTACTCTGTAGCCTCTGGGGATAAATACAGACGTTTCTGTACCGATCCCTCAGACTCTACCAAGTTTGTCCATGAGTTGTGAGACCTATGTAACCTAGTGCTCTGATACCAACTTGTCACGACCCGGATTTCTCACCCTCGGGAGTCGTTATAGCGTCTACTCGTAGAAGCAAGGCAAGCCACATTTAATTACTTTTCCTTTAAACATCTTTTCCTTTTTGATAATTAACAGCATAAAAAATAAAAGCAACAGAATTAGTATCATAAGCGGAAGTCTTAATTATAGCAACTGAATTAAAATGCGGAATAGTCAATATAAGCCTCTACCCAAGACTGGTGTCATAATACTCACGAACTACTAAGAAATACTAAATACAAATATCTAAAAGAATACATAAGCTGTTTGTCTCGAATACAAGGAGGCAATAGACTAAAAGAGAGAATAAGGGAGATGACGGGCCTGCGGACGCCTGCAAGGCTACCTCGGATCTCGTCAAACTAAAGGCCTGCTCCCGTACTAATGCTGCTGCTGCTGCTCGAAACCTGAACCTGTGCAAATAGCATAGAGTGTAGCATCAGCACAACCGACCCCATGTGCTGGTAAGTGTCTGACCTAATCCCGGCGAGGTATTGACGAGGCTAGGACCAAACTTCAAACAATCCTGTGCAGATATATATACAAGTACAACGAAAAAGTAGCAAGAACGTAACAATTTATGCCGAGGAGGGGAGCATGCTTCAGGGGTAACAGATAGAAACAAAATATCAGGAATAATGGTACGTACATCTGCAGGTTAACTTCTAGTAATAATAAACAAACAAGGCAACTGTGAGCACGTGATTTTTGCCCTATATGAATTATTCACAAAAATTAAAAAAAAATTCTTTCATTAATTTGCAATTTTGTAGATTTTTAGGACATATTATGCTAATTGTTTGCATTTTATTTGTGCATTTTAATTCATATGAAAAATATAAAAAAAATACACTTGCATTTATTTAGGATTTAATTTCATATTTTAGGATTAATAAGTAGTTAAGTTGCTTTTAAATATAAAAAAAATAAGACAAATATTCCATTTTGCATTTGTAATTGTTAATTGGGGAAATATATAAAATGCAAAATGAAAATAAACAAAAGAAATAAAAATCAAAAAACAAAAGAAAACTAATTAAAGAAAAGGGTTGTTTCCATGAAGACTTGATTTGGGCCAATTTAATTAATTTTTGCTCACCCTAAACACACCGCAGGCCAGCCCAACCCACGTCCCAACCCGGTCTAGTCCCACACCCCACACAAAACGACCCCATTTCATCAGGAGAAGATCTTGGCCGTCAAGGTTGATCAGATCAATGGCCAGGAACTGGGGTCACATAAATATAAAATGGTCGGATTGACCATACCTCCAGTGTAACGCCGCCCTCTTCCACCCTAATTCCGCCGCCGGAAATCGCCCACGGCAGTGCAGGACAACCAAACCTACCCAAATTCATGCCGTCCCCTCGTCTTCGTCTACCGGTCCCATATCCGGCATTGTTTTCCTCCAACTCCCAATTAAATGCCCCAAATCTTCCAAACCCCAGGCGTCGCCGCCGCCGCACACGGAGGTGCCGGCTCCATTCACCACCAAAATTACACCATAAAGCCTCCTTACTCTCCTTATGAAGAATCCACCACCAGTGACGTCCAAATATTGCTGGAGTTTTTCCAATTTCAAATCCAAGAAGTGCCAGAACCCTGGGACCTCATAGGCGAGTTTTCTTGGGTCTTCTACACTTGTTTCTCTTTCATGGCCCTTATTTCTTCGAAAAATTAATTAATCTAGGTTTTGTTTTCCTTTCTACTTTGACATTCCATTTAGAATCAGTTGTCAAATCTGTTTTGTCTGTTCTTATGTGTTTATCTTCATGTTTATTCGAATTTTAGCTCACTGATAATGACTAGCATGAATTACTCTATAATTTTGTCATTAGTTAGGGATAGCTCAATTTTGAGTTCAGTTTTTGTTCTGATTGATTAAGCCATGTTTGGTGCTTGATCTTTATTTTTACTGATTAGTTTGGGTGAATTTGATTTTTGTCCTGTTATATTTTCAGTGTTCTTAGTTAATTCAGTTGAATCCGGGGTTTTTAGAATCCAGGACTTGTTAATGGTTCTTTTCACTTGTGTGGTTGATTATTACTTTGGTAGTCCAATAATAGTTAAAGTTGGGGTTACTCTTCAGTTGTTCAATTCAGAACTTTGGAAATTGTTTGATTATAGCTGTAGTTTAGGTGTAAGTTCGGGAATAGTTTAGACATTTGGAATTGAGTAGAACATGGTAGTTAATATTAGAGTCTTCTACGACCTTCTAGACTAGGGCTTTAGTAGTAATTGCAAGAAACATAGTGCACTAACTTGAGTAACAAGTTAATAAGTGAGGGACTAATAAGGAAAACAGAAATTTTGAGGGCTGCCCCTCGTTTGGCCTATAAAAAGGCATGAATAGTGCCTTGAATCACAAGTTTTTGAGCCCTGAAAATTCCCCCCACTTTCACAAGTCTTCATTAGCTTAAACTTGAATTTAAAATTTAAAAATTCTTTATATCTAGATCTTCAAAAACCAAAAACCAAAAAATACAGAAAACTCAAAAGAAAAACACTGTCCTGTTGAGATTTTCAGTTGAATCTCAAGCTATAGTAACAGCTTTACAGTTTCTAGTGCGAGATCTTATTGTGATGATTTTCAAAGTGTTCCTAGTTTAATTTCAAGTAATTTTGGGGTCAGTCAAGCTGTGTTTTGTCACCTCTTGGGTGTTGTATCTCTATAATTCACTCCTGGATTTTTTGAAAGGCTGTTTGATTCAAAGTTAACCCTATTGTTGCTGGATAAAACTTGTTGAAACCTTGCGTCTGTTTATACTGCTGTAGTTGACCTCTTCGTCTCCTTATTTTGTTCCATTTCCAGGTACACATTTGCACTTGATTCAGCGTAACTTTGATGAGGAAATGCAATGAAATTGCTTGCTTATTTGCTCCAGTTGTTCCTTCCTAGACTGTTGTTTGTTAAAGAGTCAAAATAGGTGTTAAATACAATTGTTTAGTCTAGACCAATATTGATACATATTTTTGTTTCCTTTACAATTCTTGGATTGTATAATAGGACTTCACAACTAGACTGTTCGCATGGACTGAAGATTATATTGGCATTTAACACTTAGATGTTGTAGCCGAAGCTAAGTAATATTGGTGCAGGTATTCAGATGCTATGATTGTTAGTATAATTTGATGTTAGGAAGATTTTGATACTAAGGCAAAGTATTTAGCAATAATTCACATAGGTTTCAATGAAGTGATAGAATTAGACCTGAAGCCATTTTAGTATACTGAAACACAGACCTAAAATCAGTGTTGAATCATCCAATAGTTTAAAAGATCTCGCATTGGCTTTCAAAAAATGATTTCATCATGTTAGAGTATGTTAAACTATGTGCACATTGATCTGTTCAGTCCTAATAATCCCAATTTCTAAAATAAAAAAAAATAAAATGATCATTTGGTTATGCTGATCATCAAGCCATCCACTTGAACACTGTTATGGTAATTTTCAGCTAAAAGTGACTAGAAATTGAAGCTTCAACGTTTGGTTAATGGGCATGTTAGTCAGTCGTTTGGGCTCGTTGCTAAATTTCCATAAAGATGCAACACTTTATGGATCTAATTGCTTACCATGGTCCTGGGCCAATCATTGAGGCCCAGGAAGATCATCGGAAGTTAGAAATACTTTTAAGATCATTAGGAGTAATGTCGTAACTAATTTGGGCCTTCGGGTTAGGTAGCTGGTCCAAACTAAAAGGCTAGCCATTTTGTTTGAACCTGGAGTTGAACCTGAAACCCGAATATTTTAATATTAATTAGCTAGGGCTTTTTCTTTTATTATTAGAGACAAATAAAAATAAAAAACCATAGTTAATTTAGGACTTGCCTTTTAAAAAAAATGAAACAAGGCTCACCGCACAAAACATATAAATTACGGGGTCCTCATTAAATACTTATATTAAAATGCTTAGAATTCGGGCGTGCCATTTAGCGAATTTCACGGCTCCCCGCAAAGATAATAACCCGTTAGCCACTTTAGATGCACTTTAATAATTTTACCTTCTCAAATACGGGTGTGCATTTCATGCGACCCAAATCCTAGTCCCAAAACATTGAATAAGAATTTGTCGAGGATCCGGGTGCATTTCGCGTGACGTGATCCAAAAACACGTTCTTAAACGACGTTCACTTTCTTAATAATTGACTAAAAATGGTAAATAATTCTAAAATTGCACTTTAGGTTTTAACATGTATTAAAATCATATTTTAGCTAAATATAGCAGTTGAGCGACCGTGCTAGAACCACGAAACTCGGGAGTGCTTAACCCCTTCTCTCGGGTTAACATAATTCCTTACCCGGATTTCTGGTTCGCGACTGTAATACAGAGTCAAACCCTTTCCTTGATTCGAGATTCAAACCGGTGACTTGGGACACCATAAATCTCCCAAGTGGCGACTCTGAATCTTTTAACAAAAGGAATCCCGTTTCGATTGTCCTTTAATTGAAAAAACTCCCTTTATTATTCCCTTCACGGGGTGTAGTAGCGAAAAACGAGGTGTGATAGCTCTGGCGACTCTGCTGGGGATACAAACTTAGAACTTCAGTTCAAGGTTTAAGAATTCGAGCTTAGAATAATTGTTATGTTTGTCTTTATCTGATTTTTCTACATGTTCCATGATATATGTGCTAAATATTTTACCGCTTTGATATTTGTTGAATTGTATATAAACTGTCGCGAATCCCATCCTCTCTCTGATTCTTCTACATCATAGATAAGGGTGCACTTCGTGCAGCTTCTGTTCTGTTTAGAGTATTTTCCCATTTAGAACGAGGTTTGGATAAGTTGCTAAGCCGGTGGAGCTTCTGTATCCCCGGTACGCTGCCTCCCCCTCGGCCCGAGTTATCCGTTCGGGTAAGCCAGGTCTAGACCAATAAACCTAGGGTTTAAACCTAGAAGAACAATGACCACATGCCGGATCCCTTGTAGGACGCTTGTTTGCATCATGTGTATTTGACTTAGGGGACTCAACACAGGGGTTGGGTCCGTCTAGGACAGGTGACCTGAATTGAAATGACCATCATGATGCATCTTACGTGCTACTTGCACTTTCATTTGCTCGGTTTTGCATGTGGACCGACTTGTATATAATGAGTGAAAATTTGTGAAAAATAGCAGTGTTAGGACTATGTGAGGGTAATCATTTGTTTGAAAAAAACCAATGCCCAAATAGTACCGAAATGCTGCCGGATTTCTGAAAAAATAAAAAAAATTGAAAAAGAAAATGAGAAAAATATTTGAAAAATAGAAAGAAAATTGTTATTCAAAATAGCTTTGATTTTGGCGAGTCTGCCCGAACTACGCTGGTTTGAATCTCACCGGATGTGAGATACGTAGGCAACCCTCATCGGGTCCAACCACCCTTTTTGCAAAAATAGCCAAAAAAAATACCAAAATTTTAATTTTCATCAAAATAAGTCGGGTGTCGCCATTATTGTTTAAAATAAGCCGAATGTCCCCAAAAGGGCACCGGAAGACTATTTTTGCAAGAACAGCCACCCTGAGTCATCTTAAAACGATTTGCGGGCACAACCTTAAAATCTCCTTTTCGGAAGTGCTGAAAGGCCGTATTCGCAAAACCAAATCTTGGTTTTCTTAAATAAAATTTTGAAAAATAGCCTTTTTTTCTTTAAGTCAAATAGATTCATTAAATAGCCAGCTTTCTTCAAATAGCCTACAGTTGACATTTAAACCTTCTCAGTCTTGCGCAGGCCCGGGCGATGCCGAGTGATGCCCCGCGGGCCCCAGGATGTGAAGCTTTGATGTGCTCTTGATCTAGTTTTAATCATCGAGTTTGTTTTGTAGTATCCTTTTCAAGAAAACAAATAACCTAGTAATCGGAGTTTTATTAATGGAAATTTGAAAAATCCCAAAATGAGGGAAAGGCAAGAAACAAACAATGGAAAATAAGAGGGAAGAGCGAGAGGTTGAAGCAAAGAACAGGCCTACCAAATAAAGGAAAAGAAAGCCGGGATGACGCATGCAACCAAGCAAAGGCATAATAGAAATGGTTAACTGCTTAGGTGCATTCATTCCCAAATGTGCGGTTATCTATTTGTTAATGCTCTAACCGCTAACAAAGTTGTTGTTGATGATGAGTCCAGGCAAGTGGTTTAGTTGGTTGGCATCCTGGCAACCCATTCCTACAACACCCGGTCAAAAAATAAACTGAACATCATAGGCCAAGAATTAGATACCAGTATCATGGACCTATCAAAAAAGGTAGAAGTGGTGGATGTCAAAACAATGAGGGAAGAGATGTATAAGTTGAGGCACCAGATGGCCGAGATGCATCAGGCCTGGGCTAAAGGTCAGTCGGCGCCAGCTTATCCCGCTAATCCAGCATATATCCCACCTTTGGCTCAGTCTCAGGAGCCTCCTATTGTGAATTCATCTCCAACTTTCCCTTTCTACCAACAGAGTTATGACACCTCCTCATAACCTTCCCAAGCTCCACCACCCAAACAAAACCCTCATCTACCAATCACCCCTGTCTTTGTGGCACCTTCACCTGCTACATTGCAAAGATCTTCTAGTGAGCCATTGTTTCAAACACATGACAGCCAGTACTACCCTCCTGAGCATACTTTAAAGCTCCTGAGCCATATTCCTACACCCCTCACATTGAGCTTCCGGTGGAATCTGACAAGCCGCTTAAGAATCCGGAACAGGAAGAGATGTTTCGAAAAGTAAAAAGCCTGGAGCAATTCTTCAGGAAAAAAAAGGATTGGGTGGCCAAGTCAGTGTGGCTTACAAGGATTTGTGCTTGTTTCCCGATGTCCAGTTTCCAGCAGGATTCAAGTTACCCAAGTTTGACTTATATGACGGAAATGGTGATCCGGTAACCCATCTAAGGGGATTCTAAAGAAAAATGAGAGGAGCTGGGGGAGGGGACGAGTTATTGATGGCGTACTTCAGTCAAAGTCTAAGTGAGGCGGCCTTGGAATGGTACACACGACAAGATCATGCCCGATGGTACACGTGGGATGATTTGGCCCAAGCATTTGCATGCCACTTTCAGTATAATCTCGAAATTGTCCCGGACCGTCTGTCACTGACAAAAATTGAGAAGAAGCCCGGGGAAACTTTAGAGAGTACGGTTTTCGGTGGAGAGAACAGTCGACAAGAGTCGATCCTCCCATGAAAGAGATCATGATGGTCGATTACTTCTTACAGGCTTTGGAGCGTACCTACTATGGTCACCTGGTGTCAGTAGTGGGAAAAACTTTCAACGAGGTAGTGAAAATGGGAAGCATGGAGGAAGAGGGGCTTAAATCCAACAAAATTATGAGCTATTCGTCGATCAAGGAAACTACCCAAGCTATCCAGAGTGGCAATGGAGGGGTATTGGGAAATAAAAAGAAAGAAGATATGGTGGTAGCTGACTCGAGAAATTGCTCCAAGGGCCCATCACCATATTACTATCAACCTCGGCCCCATCCCCAAACCTACCCCCACACTCCACATCACTATTACCCACCCCATGACCCCTACTTCTCTATCCACCATGCCCAAACATACTCCCAACAACCTACCCATGCGCAATGGCGCGCACCCACCCCACAAAATGCTTGCCCAACTCAAAACACCTACCCATCTCCAAGAGCCTACAAGAACTCCCCTGGAGCAGGTTTGCGTAGGAGTCAAAATTTCAAGCAAGAGAGGGCACAGAAGCCAGAAACTTTCACCCCCTTAGGAGAGTCATATGCAAACTTATTTGAGAAACTAAAACATTATAACCCGATTGCACCCATTCCTCCGAATCATGTGGATAAGCGTGCAAGAAGTTTTGACCCTTCTAAAAGGTATGGATACCATTCCGATGCCCAGGGGCACGATGTCGAAAGTTGCCAGGATTTGAAAAGGGAGATAGAAAGAATGATTCAGGAAGGGGTGATTGCGGTCCAGGATAGTTCCACCCAGAACATTATACAGAATCCTTTGCCTGCACATGATGATGCACATTTTGTGGAAAAGATCCGTGGTGACAAGGAGTATGAGAATCCTCCCGGAAACTTGTGGAATGAAGTCAATAATATTGAAATTGGTGAAGGTCTCAGCAACTTTAATGTGTAGTGCAGCGGCTAAGATGTCTAGTTTGGTGATTGGAAAGACGCTCCATCTCTTGGTTGGCTAGAATGGAGTTTTGGTGGTTTATTTTGTTTTCATTTCTGTTGTCCGGGTTATTTTCAGGGTTGTGATCCTGACATTGTCTTGTGACTCAAACCCTTCTATCTTTTCACTTTGCCTTGTTTGTCTAGTCGCAATAGCTTGTTTAGTGCTGTCTAGGTTTATTTGTTTGTTCTATTGTTTAAATCCTTTCCCCGTATGTCTAATGCAAGTCTCCGTTTCCCGCCATTGCTAGTCATTTTGTTTAGTTTTCTTCTCCTTTTACAATTCTTTCCATGCTGGTTCTAGTGACATGACATGCACGTATAATTTTCAGCCTATTTTTAAAATACAGTTTAGTAATGAAGCAATGAAACAATGTTGAAGATGTAAGGACATTCGAAGGAAATAAGTAAGGGCATTTCGAGATCACTTCGAGCCCAAATTATGTGAAACTAGAGCAGATAGAACATAAGGAAATACTGTTGAAATGCATCATGCCGCATCGGTTTGAAGCCAAAGGCATGTTTGCCCCAAGTTCACAGGGGCCGTTCGTGGTACCGTGTATTTTGTCCAATGGGGCGGGATAATTGACAAATGTAGAAGGAAAATACGTGAATATGGTTACTAATTCTGGTGCAATCAAAGGATGTTACGTATGTGCTTGGCATGTTTTGGATATTGGAATGACAAAGGCATTTTGTTATGCTATCCAAATACTTTATCCTTTGTTACCCCTTTGAGCCTTAGTTATTTTCTTTCATAACTTTCTTTCAGAATCAATAATAAAACTCGTAATCCTGAGCGGGGAAAGTAAGTGAAGAAACAAGAGAAAAACAATGAAATAGAAAAAGAAGAAAAAAGAGAAAAGAAAATAAAAGAGGAACAAGAGAAAAGAAAATAAACAAAAAAGAGAAAATAAAGAAAAGAAAAGAAAAAGGAAAGAGAAAAGAAAGAAAAGAAAAGAGAAAGAAAAGAAATGAAAATAAAGAAAAGGAAAAGTGGAAGTCCTGAACTACGTTTGACTTGATCCCGAAAAAGTACGTAGGCAGCCTCTCTCTGAGGTTCAGTAACACCAAAATAAAAGTCTAAAGTTCCCCAAGAAAGAAATTGGGGCAGAAGTTGTGGTTGTTGTGGGAAATCCAATTCCGAAAGTTGTAATTTTGAACCCATGATGAAATTGTTTTGAGCCTTTAATACCCTTTCTTTCTAAACCTATCCAAAAGCCCACGTTACGGTCCAAAGAAAGACCTTCTGATCAATCTTCGAGAAATGCCGAGTCAAGAAATAAGAGCTGAATCACATCAGGGGCAACACTCCAGTCCAAACGAAGGAAATGAAGAATGAGAGAGTCTTGCTGATGAGAACCACCACGGGTACCCCATGGCGATGAAAGATGAGAGAAGTCAAAAATGAGAGAATATTATTGGTGAAAACCTTTACAGGCACCATAAGGCGATGGTGAGACGAGAGAAAAACCAAAATGAGAGAGGCTTGATGGTGAAAACACTACGGGCACCACAAGTCGAATAAGGACTGTGAATCAGATCAGGTAAGTAGAGCATTGAATCCGAGTTTCGCGGCGAAAAGGTGCAACAAGAGCCAAACATAAAATTTTCTAAACAGAATAGGCTGCAGGTGCATGTCAAGGTCATTAGAGTCGGTATCCACATCCGATAGGTTTCTAATTCGTAGTTTTTTTGTTAGGAATCATCTCTTTCATTGTCCTCCTACTATATTCCTTTTGACCAGTTTAATTCCTCCTCTTGAGTCTGTCTGGTCATAACAAGTGAGAAATGACTTCAAAGTCTGCCACTAGGCTTTCTAATTGCACAAAATGGGGTCTGGCTAGCACATCAAAGTGTCACAAGTCAGGAAAAACAACAAGAGCACTGAGATGGCAATAATCAACATGCTTTGGGATCCTTGTGAAATGCAAAGGCTTGGTATATACCAATTCATGAACAATGCAACAGATGAAGGCTTGGATTGAACAGATCAAAGGTACTTCCTGTGATAGGATTGACAAAGGGTGGTAAACCAGTCACGAGCAAGACTTTCCAAGCAGAAGTCAATGTTATCATAGCCAATAGGGGAGCTGTAGATCTCAAGGATCGGACCTTGGGATTCGTGAGAAATACAAGGGTTTGATACGTCTCAATTCAGGAACTATGCAACAGATGGAGGGTGTTTTGTTGAATGGATCAGAGGTATTCTCCATGTCAAGGGTAGCAAAGAAAGTGGTTAGTCAATAAACAAGCAAGATCTTCGAATGGAATCAGTTATCATAACAAGTGAAGGGGCAATAAACCTCAAGGCCGAAGCCAGTGTTTAAGCCGAGAAAGAACATCATACACACAGAGTAGGGACAATAGACGTGTTTTGGGATTCATATGAGACATAAAAGTTGGGGAGAGGCCAGTTCATGCAGTACAACAAATAGAGGATATCGGGTTTGAACGGAAAAGGCATTTTATATGATGAGGATGACAGAGAAAGGGGTTAGTCCATAAACAAGCAAGGTCCTCGAGTGGAAATCAGTCACCTTGGCAAATGCAGAAGCAGCCACCCTCAAAGTTCAAGGCCAAAAACTGACCACCATATTTTAAACTCACAAGTTTTCTTCGTTTGAAACAAGAGCAAAGCAGCGCAAGAAAGTTGGGTCAACAATAAGAAGAAAAAAAGAAGAAAATAAAGAAAAGAGAAAGGAAGAAGAGGAGGGCTAACAAAAGGGAAGTTTCTCAAAACCCTTTCATGTCTTGCTATTGTGCATAAAATGATGGCGTTGTTGTTCACATTTTTCCTCCTAGGATAAAAGTCCTAGTCTGATGGATTTTCCTCCAGATCTAAATCTTAGTCTGATGAATCTTTCTCCTAACATAGAAAACCTTTCTTGATGAACTTTCTCATAGGATAAAAATCATAGTCCGATGAATCTTTCTCCTAAGATAACAAAAACCGACATCTTAGTCTGATGAATCTTTCTCCTAAGATAACAAAAACCGACATCTTAGTCTGATGAATCTTTCTCCTAAGATAGAGAACCTAGTCTGATGACCTTTCTCCTAGGATCAAAATCTTAGTCTGATGAATTTGTATCCTAAGATAACAAAAGACCTAATCTAATGAATCTTCTCCTAGGATCAAAATCTTAGTCTGATGAATCTTTCTCTTAAGATAGAAAACCTAGTCTGATGACCTTTCTCCTAGGATAAAAATCTTAGTCTGATGAAGCTCTCTCCTAAGATAACAAGATAACAAAAGACCTAGTCTGATTTTTCTCCTAGGATATAAATCTTAGTCTAATAAATTTGCTAAGTCAAATGTCCTTGGTGTTACTCACAGGATCATACACTCCAGTCAAGTCTTTAGTTTTACTCTCATTGCATCAATAGCTTAGGTGATTTACATTTGGCTAACAACTCACGAATCTACCCAGCCACCAAACTCGGGCAGAAAAATTTCTTGGTTTGTCTATTTTGTTGCAGTCAGGACCCCACATAGATAACAAGGGAATACTTTTCAAGTTCAGCAATCATGAGCCCACCTGGAGAATAAGGGAATACTTTTCAAAGTCCAGCAATCAGGAGCCCACCTGGAGAACAAGGTAATACATTTCAAGTCCAGCAATCAGGAGCCCACCTGGAACAAGGGAAGTACAATTCAGATTTTAGCTTTCAATTTTTAATATTTGATAACATGTTGTAACCAGCCACCAAACTAGGCAGAAAATTTTCTTTGTTTATCTATTTTTGTTGTAGTCACGAGCCCACCCGGAGAACAAGGGAAGTACAATACAAATTTTATCTTTCAAGCTTTGATATTTGATAACATGATGTGCTCAGCTACCAAACTGGGGCAGAAAATTTTCTTTATTTGTCTATTTTGTTGAAATCAGGAGCCCACCTGGAGAACAAGGGAATACTTTTCAAGTTCAGCAATCAGGAGCCCACCTGGAGAACAAGGGAATACTTTTCAAGCATCAGCAATCAGGAGCTCACCTGGAGGATAGAGACGCATATTTCAAATTTCAGCAGTCAAGCATCACTCGGAGGAATGGCAAAACATCTCCGATCATAATGTAAGAATTCCATCGGAAGAATACAAGTTCAAGTCAACACAAGAGCAAGTTTGAAGACATAGATAGGACCTTTTTGTAATTCATAGATCATAGCGTAGGCTAACTTCCTTTTTGTTTCAACACAGTGTAATAAGGAGGTCAGCGAGCATTAGCAGCGGCAACAACAGTGAAATCACAGCTCCTGGTAGTCCTAACTATCAAACCTTTCCGAACTATACTAGCCTGATTCCTTTTTAGCCAAGGATATGTAGGCAACCTCCGAAGCAAGGTACGGTCAAACTTTTCAAAAATGCTTCACACGGAGTATTCGAACGGGCAAAAATAGCTCGTATCCGTTCACTTATATTTGCCCGAGAACTCTTCGTCTTCCCGAGCAAAGAGGGGCAACTGTGAGCATGTAATTTTTGCCCTATATAAATTATTCCCAAAAATTCAAAAAAAAAATAATTTCTTTCATTATTTTGCAATTTTGTGTATTTTTAGGACATTTTATGCTGATTGTTTACATTTTGTTTGTGCATTTTATTTCATATGAAAAATATTTTAAAAAAAAATACATTTGGCATTCGTTTACGATTTAATTTCATATTTTAGGATTAATTAGTAATTAAGTTGCTTTTAAATATAAAGAAAATAACACAAATAGTCTATTTTGCATTTGTAATTGTTAATTGTTCATTTTATTTTAAGATTAGCATTTAATAAAATCAGAAAATACAAAATGAAAATAAAAAAAAGAAATAAAAAGAGAAAAACAAAAGAAAGCAAATTAAAGAAAAGGGTTGTTTCCATGAAGACTTGATTCAGGCCAATTTAATTAATTTTTCCCAACCCAAACACACCCCAAGCCAGCCCAACCCACGTCCCAACCCAGTCCAGTCCCACACCCCACATAAAACGACCCTGTTTCATTAGGGGAAGACCTTGGCCGTCGAGGATGATCAGATCAACAGTCAGGAACTGGGGTCACATAAATATAAAATGGTCGGATTGACCATAACCCCCCCCCCAACGTTTCGTCTCTCTCAAGACCTCCAGTGTAACGCCGCCCTCGTCTACCCTAATTCCGCCGCCGAAAATCGCCCACAGTTTTCCGGCGGCGGAGGACAACCAAACCTACCCAAATTCATTCCATCCCCTCGTCTTCGTCTCCCTGTCCCATATCCGGCATTATTTTCCTCCAACTCCCAACCAAGCGCCCCAAATCTTCCAAACCCTAAGCGCCGCCACCACCGTACACGGTGGCGCCGGATCCATTCACCACCAAAATTACACCGTAAAGCCTCCTTGTTCTCATCATGAAGAATCCACCACTAGTGACGTCCAAATATTGCTGGAGTTGTTCCAATTTCAAATCCAAGAAGTGAAAGAACCCTAGGACCTCATAGGCGAGTTTTCTTAGGTTTTTTCACTTGTTTCTCTTCTATGACCCTTATTGCTTCAAAAATTAATTAATCTATGTTTTGTTTTCCTTTCTATTTTGACATTCCATTTAAAATCAGCAGTCAAATCTGTTTTGTCTGTTCTTATGTGTTTATCTTCATGTTTATTCAAATTTTAGCTCACTGATAATGACTAGCATAAATTTACTCTGTAATTTTGTCATTAATTAGGTATAGCTCGATTTTTAGTTCAGTTTTTGTTCTGATTGATTAAACCATGTTTGGTGCTTGATCTTTATTTTTACTGATTAGTTTGGGTGAATTTGATATTTGTCCTGTTATATTTTCAGTATTCTTAGTTAATTCAGTTGAATCTAGGGTTTTTAGAATCCAGGACTTGTTAATGGTTCTTTTCACTTGTGTGGTTGATTATTACTTTGGAAGTCCAATAATAGTTTAAGTCGGGGATACTCTTCAGTAGTTCAATTCAGAACTTTGAAAATTGTTTGGTTATAGCTGTAGTTTAGGTGTAAGTTCAGGGATAGTTTAGACGTTTGAAATTGAGTAGAACATGACAGTTAATATTAGAGTCTTCTAGGACCTTCTAGACTAGGGCTTTAGTAGTAATTGCAAGAAACATAGTGTACTAACTTGAGTAACAAGTTAATAAGTGAAGGACTAATAAGAAAAACAGAAAATTTGAGAGCTGCCCCTCATTTGGCCTATAAAAAGGCATGAATAGTGCCTTGAATCACAAGTTTTTGAGCCCTGAAAATTCCCCCCACTTTCACAAGTCTTCATTAGCTCAAATTTGAATTTAAAATTCAAAAATTCTTTAGATATAGATCTTCAAAAACCAAAAACCAAAAAATACAGAAAACTCACAAGAAAAACACTGTCCCGTTGAGATTTTCAGTTGAATCTCAAGCTATAGTAACAACTTTACAGTTTCTAATGCGAGATCTGATTGTGATGATTTTCAAAGTGTTCCTAGTTTAATTTCAAGTAATTTTAGGGTCAATCAAGCTGTGTTTTGTCACCTCTTGGGTGTTGTATCTCTATAATTCATTCCTGGATTTTTTGAAAGGTTGTTTGATTCAAAGTTAATCCTGTTGTTGCTGGATAACACTTGCTGAAACCTTGCGTCTGTTTATACTGCTGTAGCTAATCTCTTCTTCTCCTTATTTTGTTCCATTTCTAGGTACACATTTCCACTTGATTCAGTGTAACTTTCATGAGGAAATGCAATGAAATTGCTTGCTTATTTGCTCCAGTTGTTCCTGCCTAGACTGTTGTTTGTTAAAGAGTCAAAATAGGTGTTAAATAAAATTGTTTAGACTAGATAAAATTGATATGTATTTTTGTTTCCTTTACAATTCCTGGATTGTATAATAGGACTTCACAACTAGACTGTTCGCATGAACTGAAGATTATATTGGCATTTAACACTTAGATGTTGTAACCGAAGCTAAGTAATATTGGTGCAGGTATTCAGCTATTATGATTGTTAGTATAATTTGATGTTAGTAAGATTTTGATACTAAGGCAAAGTATTTAGCAATAATTCATATAGGTTTCAATGAAGTGATAGAATTAGACATGAAGCCATTTTAGTATACTGAAACACAAACCTAAAATCAGTGTTGAATCATCCAATAGTTTAAAGGATCTCGCATTGGCTTTCAAAAAATGATCTCATCCTGTTAGAGTATGTTCATCTTTGTGCACGTTGATCTGTTCAGTCCTAATAATCCTAATTTCTAAAATAAAAAAAACAAAACGATCATTTGGTTCTGCTGATCATCAAACCATCTGCTTGAACTCTGTTATGGTAATTTTCAGCTAAAAATGACTAGAAATTGAAACTTCAACGTTTGGTTAATGGGCATGTTAGTCAGTTTTTGGGCTCGTTGCTAAATTTTCATAAAGATGCGGCACTTTGTGGATCTAATTGCCTATCCATGGTCCTGGGCCAATCATTGAGGCCTAAGAAGATCATTGGAAGTTAGAATACTTTTAAGATCATTAGGAGCAATGTCGTAACTAATTTGGGCCTTCGGGTTAGTTAGCGGGTCCAAACTAAAAGGCTTGCCCTTTTGTTTGAACCCGTTCTTGAACCTGAATCCCGAATATTTTAATATTAATTAGCTAGGACTTTTTCTTTTATTATTAGAGACAAATAAAAATAGAAAATCATAGTTACTTTAGGACTTGCCTTTTAAAAAAAATGAGACGAGCCTCGCCGCACAAAATATATAAATTGCAGGGCCCTCATTAAATGCTTATATTAAAATGCTTAGAATTCGGGCATGCCGTTTAGCGAATTTTACGGCTCCCCGTAAAGATAATAGCCCGTTAGCCACTTTAGGCGTGTTTTAATAATTTTACCTTCTTAAATACGGGTGTGCATTTCATGAGACCCAAATCCAAGTCCCAAAATGTTGAATAAGAATGTGTCGATGATTCGGGTGCATTTCGCGAGATGCGATCCAAAAACACGTTCTTAAACGACGTTCACTTTCTTAATAATTGACTAAAAGCGGTAAATAATTCTAAAATTGCACTATAAGCTTTAACATGTATTAAAATCGGATTTTAGCCAAATATAGTAGTTGAGCGACCGTGCTAGAACCACAGAACTCGGGAGTGCCTCACCCCTTCTCACGGGTTAACAAAATTCCTTATCCGAATTTCTAGTTCGCGACTGTAATACAAAGCCAAAACTTTCCTCGATTCAGGATTCAAACCGGTGACTTGGGACACCATAAATCTCCCAAGTGGTGATCTGAATCTTTTAATAAAAAGAATTCAGTTTCGATTGTCCTTTAATTGGAAAAACTCCCTTTATTATACCCTTCACGGGGTGTAGCAGCGAAAAAGGAGGTGTGACAGCAACTTTCATATTCAACTCATCTCATTGCAAGTGTGCAACCCGATCCCATTTCTCAATATCTCGTGATAGGCCTACCACCCGCTCTAATTCCAATATATCATGTGTGGTAGGTGTACCACTCGCTCCCATTTCAATATATCATGTGTGGTAGGCGTACCACTCGCTCCCATTTCAATATATCATGTGGTAAGCGTACCAGTCGCTCACATTTCAATATATCATGTGGTAGGCGTACCAGTCGCTCACATTTCAATATATCATGTTGTAGGCGTACCTCCCTCTCCCAATACTTTCAACACAGTACACACTACAATCCCGGCAAGGGAACAATAACAACAAGTCAAACGTCCCGACAAGGGAGAGTCAGCTAAAACCAATCCTATTCAACTTCTTCTTAGAACAACTAATATCAATATTCAATCGCAACTTTCATAGGATCAAACTAGAGTACACATTTAGCAAAATTAAGACTCACGGTCATGCTCAACACCGATGCATGGATACTCGTCACCATGCCCATATGTCGTACCCAACACAAAACAAATAGCAATTATGACTCAACTCCTAATCCCTCAAGTTAGGGTTAAACCAAATAGTCACCTCAACTTCCACGGCCAAATCTATACACAACAACTGCTTTTTCTTTCGAATTCAGCCCCAACTCAATCAAATCTATACAGTAAGGGCTTCATAATATCAATATAGGCTAAATAAATCAAACCCAATGCCTAAATATAGATTTCCAAGTTTTCTTCCCAAAAATTCCAAAATTGCCCCCGGGATAGCTTGGCCAAAACACAAGGTTCGGACCATAATTAAATTCCCCATTCATCCACGAGCCCTAATATATAATTTGTTTTCAAATCCGACCCCAAAACGAGGTCTAAATCAAGAAAAAGTAAAAAGCCCTAACTCTACCCATTTTCCCCAATTTCTACCCTAGATTACATGTTTTAGATCTACGAATTCAAGAGATTTAGATGAAAAATGAAGAAAATGAGTTGAAATTTACTTACCCAAGAAGTGTTGGTGGAAGGGAGCTTCAATGGGTTCCTAAGGACCTTGAAGGAGAAGGGTTTTGTGAAAGCTTATGAAAATCCCATCACTATTCTGTTTTGAAATTAAAATTATAACTGGCCGAAATTGCCCTTCGCGTTTGCGGAAAGAGGGTCGCGTTCACGAAGGGTAATCTATGACGGGCATCGCGTTCGCGATAGGAAGGATGCGAACACGAAGAGGAAAGTCAGGGGGGTCCAGAACTTGGCCTACGTGAACGCGCTGACCTTAATGCGAACGCGAAGAAGGGAACCTACAACACTACGCGTTCGCGAGTGGGTGGATGCGAATGCGAAGAGTAAAAAAGGGCTGAGCCCTCAGAGTCAAATGAATCTATGCGATTGCGAGGCTAGTATGCGAACTAGATGAAGGGAAAAATCATAGCTTCGCGAACGCGAATAACGCATCACGAACGCGAAGAACAAAAAGGGACCTGCATAGCTGAAGCAAAACTTGCAATCTTTCTATGTTCAAAACCACCCCGGAACACCTCCGAACCACTCCCGAGCCCTCGGGGCTCCTAACCAAACACGTACACTAACTCAACAACATCCTACGAACTTAACTGTGCAATCAAATCGCCAAAATAACATCAAGAACAAGGACTCAAACCTCAAAATTACTAGTTTCTCGTTAAACTTCATAAACTTTCAAATTAGAGTTTTAGGTCTGAAACACGTCAAACGACATCCAATTTCAACCAAACATCACAAAAACATCTTAAAACACATATAAGACCTGTACCGGGCGTTGGAACGAAAATACGGGCCCGATACCTACATGTTCTAATCAATTTCCATTTCAATTTTCTTTAAAAATTTCAGAAAAAACAATATTACTCAAAAATTTATTTCTCGGGCTTGGGACCTCGAAATTCGATTCCGGGCATATGCCCGAGTCCCATATTTTCCTACGGACACTCCGGGACCGTCTAATTACTGGTCCGGGTCCGTTTATCCAAACTGTTGACCAAGGTCAATCTTATTCATTTTAATGTCAAAATTTTAGCATTTTTCACAGAATTTCACACTTAGGTTTTCTGGCTACGCGCCCGAACTATGCATGCAAATCGAGGCAGCTAAAAATGAGGTTTTCAAGGTCTCGGAAGCATAGAAAGAGTAAGGAAACAAGTGATGACCCTTTGGGTCGTCACAACTATTCCCAGACTCGGAATCCGAAACGGACATCGTTAACACTGAAATGCGCTTCAAGCCAAACTTAAGAAATTTCTTCCAAAATGCTAACTTCCACAATAGGTGCAGAAACGCTCCCGGGTTATCCAAAACCTAATCCGGGCATATGCCCTAGTCCGAAATCATCATACAAACTTGCCAAAACCTTCAGATCTCGATTCCAAGTTCGTTTACTCAAAATTCCTATCCTAGTGCATTCTTTCAACTTTAAGCTTCCGAAATAAGAATTCTCTTTCCAAATCAACTCTGGAGTTCCCGAAATTCAATTCCGACCATGCGTACAAGTCATAATACCTGAAATGAAGCTATCCATGGCCTCAGACTGCTGAACGGAGCGCTAGGACTCAAAACGATCGATCGGGTCGTTACATTCTCTCCCACGTAAACATACGTTTGTCCTCGAACGTGCTGAGAACTACACTAGAGCGGTCTGAAATCGCTGTTTAACTTCTCATGTGCCTTCCCGTGATACAATAACTCATTTCAGCATATTAGCTCGATCGATTCTGAAAATATTCTCTTTCATTCAAGCAGATACGCCTTAAAGCCCAATTACAACATCCGAAATTCCATGTCCGACCTATTTCCACCATAGGATCACCATATTAATCACCACACGTTTTACCCAACATGGCTGCATAACTTTGTTGAATTCACCTAGCATCACTTTACTCACCGGACCACAATAACACCTTCTGATCAACTTAGTCGAAATCCTACTAATCTGATGCTCCTATTGCACCCCATGACGTACACAGGTCTTATTCTAACCTTTAAAATACTGCCACGACAGAAGAGATGTGCAGAAATCATAACCAACTGCAAAATCAACAATGCATTGGGTCTATACCCTGGTAAGGAACACTACCTCATTCTGAACCAAATAATGATAGTTGCACACTTAATGTACTTCATATACTCAGATTGCACTGATCCTAAATCCAAAAATCTCGTCTCACCCAGTACGAACTGCTCGGGCACTAAGCCACCCCAAACATAATCAAAAGTCTCATATGATGCCACAATGCGCCAATAGGCCACCAATTCGAATGTGATACAAAAGAAAAACAAACTCTGGAAGGAATTACCTAACTCACGCACTAATACGGACTTTCCTTAGAAAACAGGAAGCAAGGCATACAAAATAGCATATAGAAAACTATACCCAACATCACACTGTTGCGGCATGCAACCCGATCCACACATAGATCTCACATAAGGAGATACACATCAAGCCAAATTTGCTCATTACAACAAAATACCGAAAATTGGTAATAAGTATGCTACATGCATAATAACATCCCTGAGGGAGCATATAGCGCTATAAGCTACAAAACTCAAGCACAATTGAGGTGCGATATACAATCTGAACCTCAAGAGCCATTATGCTCATAATATATCATTTCTACGCGTATCCTCATCACATAAGCAATTTCTTAAGCCGTCTCACAACTCGCACGGTGCAATACATAATTACATGAAATAGCTGACAACGAAATAACACCCCGACTCCTTTCCATAAGGAGCGCATTGCTGAGATGAATGCATCTGGCCTGATATAAAGCACCTATTCACATTAAATCAATCCACTGATCTCAAGCTGATTTCTGATTACACCAACTAGGCTAATAACATTTCAAAGGTCCATAATAACTCCCCTCTTCTTATAACACATAATAACAACCCTCATAACCGGAGCGAACCTCGACAATCCATAACCAATTAAACAGAGTGCCCTCTAGGCATAAATTCTCAAATTAATGATATTATCACAATCCTCATACTTGGTTTAAATCTTTAATCAATCAAGTGGCTACCTACCATGCTTATACAATCTTCCTATAGGACACACTCCCACAACCTTTCGAAATACATAACAGGTGTGTAGATCTACATCATCAGCCGTACCAATGCTGAAAAAGCGATCAAGAATCATTAACCATGATACAAGCCCTTTTTACAAAACACCGATCTCAGGTGACGCTGAAGACAATACCAACTTACTTGAAACATTGAAACTCCTTTCCTGCTCATCCTAGCTTGTGACATCCTTTTCCACACTGAACTGCGACCTTGATTCTCACTTCAAATTCCATACTTCACTGCACCCGACATGCCAATATACGATAGAACACGACTCTTCATCATAACTCCGGAACCACTAATAGGTTAACACTTCACCATATAAAAACTTTTCATTTAGCTCACTTCAGGAGATCTATAGTATCACATAGGTGAATTCTCACAGCCATAGAATATGCAAATCCCTAAGTAGTGGTCTAAGCCACCATAGCCCTTCCGGAATCTGCTTCCACATAACATGCCATAATAGTAGAATGCTTTCTGAATAACATCAATTATGGCGACTGACAAGCCTGATACATACCGTCACAATTACTTGCATAACTTGATCACGCTGAAGGAAACTGATCACTAACACCAATATGCCAAACTCAACTATGGCCAATCAATCTACCTTTTTCCAATTTATCCTGGATTGCCTTAGAGATAATACTAACTCTATCCAACACATAACATACTCCATCTGCATTCATCTCGAGTGTCCTTGAATCACGATACCATGCTATCTCAAATCCCACAAATCCTTTCGTACTTCCCAAATGCTACGCTGCAAGTCAAAACATCATAATAATTCCTGAGCCTTCATTCATAAGCTGGTGCAAAAACTTGATTCTCAGCTGCACCTATAGGCATAAAATCATTAGGCACCACACTTTACCCCTTTTTACATCCATTCGGACCATTGCAGAGAGCCACTCACTCTGACTGGGCCCCAAATGTAATCGACTATATGAGTCTTCCATTATATGAATACCCTCTTGGCGAAGAACCCGCCGAATCACTTCCCTTGGAACCGCATCTATACAAAACAAAATCCTGAATCTTCCTCCAAGTCTGAACATGGGCCAATAAGGCCAACGATAGCCCACCTTTGATACTTCCTTTGCTTAAATTGCCATTTATGGTCCTTTCCCGTAGCTGAAATAGCTCATCAATATGCTCATAGCCAAATATCTCGCAAGTAGCTAACCATGCAACCCAATCATAAGTGGTGGGACGCTCCCACTTAGCATGAAGCCATTGTTTCATAATCTGGAACTCACCGGAATTCCCTATCTCTTATTGACATAGCTTTACGCAATCAATCGCCAAAATTCTCGATATCTTACTATAAAAACCTAAAAAAAAATTTATACCCTGAATCACTAGCAACATTCGCACGACCGACCCCTTCACTGTATAAAAGTGAGTTATTCGCAGAAACCTCGCCAACCACGCTACCGCTAACCTGCTCACAGGAATAACCCACTTGTAGAATTCACTCCTCGGCATCTTCCAATGATGCTGCACGGGATACAATCACTACGACATCAATAACCCATCCTGAGTCCGAGCTCACTCTCAATCTGCACAATTCCATTCGCCCCTCGTGGACATCTATTAAATGTGCGGCAATATTCTTCCAATTCAAATTATTGTTGTATCCTTCTTCGTTCAAGAAGCTCCGTCCCGTTATATCAAATCTCTTATCGCATGATAGCCCATACTTCTAATTAATTATGTAGGCTTCAATCGCCAGCCACTAAAATCCCATATCATTCCAAACTCTCTTTAAGGTAGGTGTTCATCCCACTACAAAGCACATATGCGACTCCACCGCTCTCCCACTTTGGTGAAACTCATCCCCTTAATGGATTACTCGGCCTTTGGCCTCTTATACTCAGCCTTTCGAAAAATTTAGCCACCGCCTGACACTTCCCATATGTCCTTCCTCATACTCTACTGCTCACTTGCTGTCTTAAACAAAATCTATCTTCGTGGAACCTGAACCCACAATTGCTCCTAATTTAAACCTTTCCAAAGGTCATCTTTATCGAACCGTCACATTAGAAATACTGATTCAATCCTGAACTACCGCACCCTGCGATATCTGACAGTTGTGTCTCCAATTCTATCTCACAATATCTTTCCCCAAAGGCGAATTGTGTAAGGTCATAACACCGACAAAATTAGCACGTTCAATTATGACAACGACATCCCATCATCGAAGAAAACTCTAGAACGCTTGCAAGTACCAAGTCTCATTACTTCCACCAGCCCACATCTGACCATCCTTAGTTCGATTGTCTTCCCCTCCCGGGAATAAAATACTGAATCTTTTGATTATGCACTGAGTAAACCTCCTTTCAAGTCATTCACTGCCCCGATACGTAGGCAATCATCCTACCATCATATCACTACTGCGCAACATTAGTTCATAAGCATCATGGCAACTTGTGCCTAACCTCAGAGCTCTCAAAAGTACTACTGCTGAGCCGAAACAACATAATATCCTTCCACAAGGCAACGATAATAGCTCAAATAACCCCACAGGGAGAAACACCCGCACCAAATTCGTAGTGCTATTAAAATTCTTCAAATCTCGATTTATAACAAGCGCTTTGCGTCGCATAAGATTGAGTAGTAAGGAGGCAAAAGTGTAAGCCTCACATAAATCAGATCGCACGATAAGCAATCAATAAGGGAAGTACTCCTTACAGTCCTGCACCCTCCCGAGGATAAGTACAGACGTCTCCGTACTGATCCGCGAGACTCTAATAGACTTGCTCATTGTGAGCACGTGATTTTTGCCCTAAGCAAATAATTCCCAAAAATTCAAACCAAATAATTTCTTTATTATTTTACAATTTCTTGTGAATTGTGTTGCATTTTCTAATAATTGTTGCATGTTGCTTGTGAATTTTAAATCATACAAAAATACAAAAATACATGTGGACTTTGTGTGGGATTTAATATTTTCAGTGTTAGTTAGTAGTTTAAAATTGTTTACATATAAAGAAAAGGACAAAAAATGCTTTTGTGCACTTTTATTTTTTAATTTGTAGAATTTATTTTACAAATTGGAAATTAGTTAATTATGGGAATCAAATAATAGTAATATTAGAGTCAATTTGGTCCTAGATTGTATTTGTTGTTATTTTAACAAAATCAAAAAAACAATAATAATATAATATATACAATACAAAATAAGAAGAAAAAAAAGAGAAAAAGAGTGTGAAATATAAGTAAAAGAAAAACATGTAAATAAAAGAGAGGCTGCCAATTTGGGCCAAGCCTCGGTTATTTTTTAAAGCCCAAAACGGATTAAATCCCAGCAAGCCGACCAGACCAGTCCATTTTCCCCAACCCAGTCCGGTTCAATAACCCCTCCCAAACGACACCGTTTTGGCGTCAACTAATCCTGACCATCCGTCTCCATCATCCAACGACCATTATTCCCCCTCAAGAATTTAATAAAAATGTTCGAGAATCCCATTAACCCTAATAAAAGATCCCTCGTCTTCCTCGTACCTCTCTCCTATATCTCGCCGAAGCCGCCGCCGCCGGTGAACGTCATCACCTCCAAACCACCCCAAAATTACACCACCGGTCCTCCGTGTTCCCCTATTTCCAACCCTGCCCTTGGTTTCCCTCGAATCACAGCCTAAATTCTCGAATAATCAATCGAAGTTTTCCGGCCACAACGCCACCTTGACAAAATGGTACCAAATTCACACCACAGGCTCTCCTTACCACCTTCTGCCCAAATCTTCAATTAATTTTCTTCGAATCATCCCCAGACGTCTCAAATATTAAGTCGGAGCTGGCCAGAAACCCTAAAATCTATAAAAATCAGCCAAGTAAGGTACTGCATGGTTCTCTCATCCTGTTTGGGTCAAAATCACCAAGTATGTAGGAATTTGGAAATCTTCGAGCCATTTCAATAAGTTCTGAGTTTTGCTTTTGTGTTTTCTCTTTGTTTTACTCTTTCTCTTTGTTTCTGTATTCATGTTCGTTAGTATCTAGTTAATTGCCATTGTTAGTTTTGACTAATTTCATTTTGATTTTTTGCGGCATAATCTATTAGTTGATTCTTGATTGTCTGATTTTTCATTTTAGTTTGATAATTTTTTTTATGATTCAGTATTGGTTTAGTTCATAAAATGATACTAATTTAGTTTTGGACAATAGGTTAGCTTTTGCTTTAATAAATGTTAATCATTTCTGTCTTAACTTGATTGACTTTAACTTATTTGATGATTGTTAATTAGTCTTGCCTTTTGTGAGTTTTAGTTTAGCGAATTGATTATAGTTGAAATATTTTTGCTAATTACTATAGTTTAAGGGATTTGTTAGATATAGTTTGAGTTTAGTAATTTCAGGGATTCAAGGGTATTTGGGAAAATAGAATAGGGCAAGTATGTTGTAGATGGATTTAGAACCCATTAGAATTTTCTAGAATAGGGTCAAAGGTAGATTTTCAGTAATTGTGAGGTACTAACTTGTGTCACAAGTTAGAAAATAAAGGGGCTAACTGAATAAAATTGATGGGGTTGTGCTGTAAATAGACAAATTCAGGCTGCCCTCACTTTGCCTATATATGGACACAAATAGTGCATTCACAAGAAGTTTTTTCCAGCCTCCAAAAATCCCTCCAAAACTCTCTATAATCTCCTAAATCTGATTTTGAAATTAAAACATTCAAAAACCAAAAACAGTAGAAAATCTATAAAAAGCCAAAAAAAAAATTTCAGGAAATACCGTTACATTGAAAACGCATAGTCAATTTGAAATTCAGGTTTGATTGAAGCTATTTTTGGGCTGGTGTCGTTAAGCTGTTGGTTTAAGAGCTTTTCTAGCTAATTCTAAGTAATTTTGGGTTCAATTCAATTGGTTTTGATTGAGTTTTGGGTTGTTGTGGTGTTCTGGAACCTTTGGGGTTGATTGCTTGGAATTTGTTTGGTTTATTAAACTCTCGCTGATCAGTCTGAATTGGTGCTGCTGTAGTGACCTCTGTTACTGCTATTGACCTCTCATTTCTTCTATATTTCCACATCTAGGTACACATTTGAACCTTGTATTGACACAACTTTGAAGTTGAAATGCTGCAATAAATGTATCAACCATTTGCTTTTCGGAAATTTATGTAGTCAAGCCATATTTGTAGGATAGTCATAGATGATGTGTATTTGTTAGATTTGATTTTGATTTGTGTTTACTTTGTATAATTGGACTGATTTGGACTGTCATGATAATCAATTGGTATTAATCTGTTAATTAGTTAGGGCTCTTGTGTTTTGATAATGGTTTGGACTACTAAAATTCGAAATGGTATTAGCTATAGCTAATTTAGTTCGTGTGTTTGAACTAGCCACAGTGTTTAAACCTATTTTTCGTATTTGTTAAATAATGAAACTAGAAGGACAGCTGAGGCAGGATTTAGTTTAGAGGTTTGTGATCCTTATGCAATTTAACAGTTAAAATAGAGTTGAAAACCAGTCCATAAAGTTTATCTCAATTCCTGAGAGTTCTGAATGTTGAATGCCAGTTTCGTCATGATAATGTGAATTAGTGTCCTGCAATTGAATATGTACTACTGTTTTTTGTTTTATTTGAATTCAGTGTTAGTAACAGCTAAGAACTCGCTAGTGAATAGGTAATATAGGATTTTGAGTTTTTGAAACAATGATTTAAAGTAATTAGTGATGAAAGATTGCTCAGAAATTAGCTGGTGTGTTGTGGAATTAATTGGTCCATTCGACCCTGCCCTTTTAAGTGCTGTTTTGGGCCGCCGATTGAGACTCGACCTTGGGTCGTATTCTCCGGCCTTTTCGTTGGGCCTATTGTAGAGCCCAATGGCTGGATTGTAGTGCTAAATTACCAATAGGTCCAGTAATAAAATTAATCAGGGCCTCTTCTTTAGGGACAAATAAATATGGAACATTATAGCTTACTTTAGGAAATACCTGTTAAATAAAAAAACGAGATGAGCCTCGCTAAACAAAATAATTAAATTGTGGGGCCCTCGATTTGTTTATACAAAATACTTAGATTTCGGGATGGGCTGTTTAGCAAATTTCACGGCCCTCCCCAAATAATAACACGTTAGTCACTTTAAGCGCATTTTTTTTATAATCTTACTTTCTTAAATACGGGTGCACATTGCCCCTCTTTGCTCGGAAACACAAAGAGTTTTCGTGCAAAGATAAGTGAGCAACTACAAATGATTTTTGCCTGTTCGAGTACTCCGTTGTGAAGCATTTTGAAAAGTTTTGACCGCACCCTTCTTCAGAGGTTGCCTACATATCCCGGGCTAAACAGGAATCAGGTCAGTGTAGTTCGGGAATATCTGGTAGCTGGGACTACCAGGGGCTGTGATTTTGCTGTTGTTGCTGTTGTTACTGCTGACTGACCCCTTATTACATCATGATAAAAATAAAGAAACTAGCCTAAGCTGTGGTCTATGAATTACAAAAATTTTATCTATGTCTTCAAACTTCCTCTTGTATTTCCTTGAACTTGTATCTTGTATTATTGTATTGCCTTGATCTTGCATCTTGCATTCTTTCAATGTGACTTTGACTATGTCCATTCTTCAGGTGGACTCCTGCTTACGATTGCTTGAAAAAGTATTCCTTATTCTTCAGGTGGGCTCCTGCTTACTGAAATTGGAATGTATTCCCTTGTTCTTCAGGTGGGTGCCTGCTTACACAAATGAAAAACAACGAAAATTTTTCTGCCCCAGTATGGTGCCTGGGTATATCATGTTATCAAATATCAAAAATTTAAAGCTAAATTTCAAATGGTACTTCCCTTGTTTTCCAGGTGGGTGCCTGCTTACTGCATTTGAAAAGATATTCCCTTGTTCTTCAGGTGGGTGCCTGAACTTTGAAAAGATATTCCCTTATTCTTCAGGTGGGCGCCTGCTTACGATCTTTGAAAAGATATTCCCTTGTTCTTCAGGTGGGCTCCTGCTGACGAACTTTGAAAAGATATTCCCTTGTTCTTCAGGTGGGCGCCTGCTTACGTCATACAAAACAAAGAAAATTTCTGCCCCAGTTTGATAGCTGGGTGCGTGACATTACTAAGTGTTAACTTGCGATAAAAGTTATGCTATACTTCCCTTGTTTTTCAGGTGGGTGCCTGCTTGTTGTGCTTAAAATGTATTCCCTTGTTCTTCAGGTGGGCGCCTGCTTACAACAAACTGAAATGTATTCCCTTGTTCTTCAGGTGGGCGCCTGCTTACAACAAACTGAAATGTATTCCCTTGTTCTTCAGGTGGGCGCCTGCTTACAACACACATACAAAATAAAGAAAATTTTATGCCCCAGTTTGGTAGTTGGGTACAGCATGTTATCAAATATAAAAATTGAAAGAAAAATTTGAATTGTACTTCCCTTGTTCTCCAGGTGGGCGTCTGATTGCTGAAGCTGAAATGTATTCCCTTGTTCTCCAGGTGGGTTCCTGATTGCTGAACTTTCTGTGTTCCCTTGTTACCCACATTGGTCACATTCTCTTTAAAGTGATTAGTAAGAATTTGAATCTTTTGTCCCTATTCTAATCAAAGAACAATTTGTTAGTATAAAATGGTGGTGAGCTGTTGGCATTGTTGTTGGCCATGCCCCCGCTTTTGAACTTGCTCCGACTTGCTTCTTTGAACTTGTTTTGTCTTGCCATGATTTCCCGGCTATCCGTCAAACTTTCTGATTCTGATGACCCGAATATTTCCCTCATGTTACTGACTTGGTGTTTCCTTTCCCTTTCTTGTGAATTTTTTTCATTTCTCCGAGTATCTGACTATCATGGGTCCTTCTTGTTTCAACTATCCTTTAATAATTCCCGACCTCATTGTGACATACAACTGGGAAACTGATAGTTAGATTTGACTACAAATGACTTATAGACAAATTTCACGAAAAATGAAATGCAATGACCTTGATGTTTTGAGGATAGAAAACTCTGAAAAGAGAAAGATGATGGGACTTATCTGAGTGGGAGGGCTGATTCCATTAATCATGCCATGCATTTTGGATTAACTGACCTAGTCTGTCCAACCAAACAACTGTCAATTTCCACCTTTGCCTCTCCATATTTCACAACCTGATCTTCACCAAAACCCAAACCTTGCTTGTTTTGCAACCTTTCAACCACAACCTTCTTTCATTTGCTCACTCACTTTCGCCTTACGATGCCCGTGAGGGTTTTCACCAATAAGACTTTCTCATTTTAATATTTCTCCACTCACATCGCCTTACGGTGCCCGTGATGGTTTTCACCAATAAGACTCTCTCATTTTCGGTCTCTCAACTCACATCGCCTTACGGTGCCCGTGAGGGTTTACACCAATAAGACTCTCTCATTTTCATTTTTTGATATTCTGATACCCGAGTGTTGTCCACAACATGATTTTCCTTACCTGCTTGTATTTCCCTTGCTTAAAATTGATCAGAAGGTCTTTCTTTGGACTGTAATGTGGCTTTTGGATGGGTTTAGCAAGAAGGGTATAGAGGCTCAAAATATTCTAACGTGGGTTCAAAGATTACAACTTTCGGAATCATATCTTCCACAACAAACATAACTTCTGCCCCAGTTTTCAATCTTGGGGATTCTTGGACTTTCCTTTGGTTGTGACTGAACCTCAATGAGGCTGCCTACGTACCCTTTTGGGATCAAGTCAAACGTAGTTCGGACCATAAAATCGCTTCATTGTTGCGATGTTTCCTTCCTTCCATTTTTCTTCTTTTCTTTTCTTTTCTTCTTTTCTTTTCTTTCTTTTCTTCTTCTTTTTCTTCTTTTTCTTTTCTTTTTCTTTTTCTTCTTTCTTTTCTTTTTCTTTTCTTTCCTTTCTTCTTTTTTTTCTTTTCCCTTTCTTCTTTTCTTTTTCCTCCTTCTTTTGTTTTCTTCACTTGATCTCCTTGTTCAATCTTTGATTTTGTTATTGAGTCCGAAAGAGGGATATGAAAGAAAATATAATAAGGCTAAAAAGGGGTAACAATGGATAAAGTGTTCGGATAGCGAAACAAAATGCCTCCATCATAATTTCAAAATATGACAAATACAATCAGATACATAAAGATAAAGAAATCATACATAATATCTCTTGACTGCATCAGAATTGATAGCCATTTCTACACATTTTCCTTCCACATCTGTTAAATATAATGCTCCGTTGGAAAACACTCGTGATACAACAAATGGCCCCTGCCAGTTTGGAGCGAACTTTCCTTTTGCTTCTGCCCAATGAGGTAAGATGCGCCTTAATACCAATTGTCCGACTTCAAATTTTAGTGGACGCACCTTCTTATTATAAGCTCTGGCCATTCTCTGTTGATATAATTTCCCATGGCATACTGCTGCCAGTCTTTTCTCATCAATCAAGCTCAATTGTTCCAGCCGGGCTTTGACCCATTCATCATCATCAATTTCTGCTTCCGCAATGATTCGAAGGGAGGGTACTTCAACTTCCGCGGGTATTACTGCTTCCGTGCCATACACCAATGAATAAGGAGTTCCACCTACTAAAGTGCGAATAGTAGTGCGATATCCCAACAAAGCAAACGGTAATTTCTCGTGCCACTGCCTTGATCCTTCCACCATTTTCCAAAGAATCTTCTTAATATTCTTATTGGCTGCTTCAACTACTCCATTCGCCTTAGGACGATATGGTGTGGAATTGCGGTGTGTAATTTTAAACTTTTGACACATCTCCGCCATCAAATGACTATTAAGATTTGCCCCATTATCTGTGATAATCACCTTCAGAATCCCAAAC
>MU733231.1:0-17763 GCA_026770625.1 Nicotiana glauca
TCTGACGTCTTAAACGTCGTCGTTTGGTTTAATAGATGGCCGGTATATCTGACCGTTTGATCAAGGATTTTAACGACCCAGATTGATTGCTTTTAAATGGTGTCGTTTAGATTAATAGGCAGGTAGACGGGTAATATATTTGGGCCTGGGTTAACTGTATTGTATATTTAATTTTTTGGGCCACTTATTATCAGCCCAATGTATATGTACATTTGTATTTTGTTTTTCTTCTTGTATTTTGTATTTTTTTTTTTTTATATTTTTTGTATTTTCCTTTTGTATTTTATTTACTTCTTTTTGTATTTCTTTCTTGTATTTTCCTTTTCTTCTATTTTTCTGATTTTTGCTAATTTTAAAAGTAATTAATTTCTATTTTTTTTATGGTATTTTCAATTAAAAATAATAAAATGCTATTTTTACTTTTCTTTAATTTGTTCTCAAAATTTATTAACACAAAAATTGTAAAAATAAAAATCCTAATACTCCTGCATATCTTTGTATATTTTTTATGAATTAGTATGTAACTAATTAATACAAAAATGCCACAAATATTTGACAAAATTTTAAAAATTATTTTGTTTAGATTTTGGGAACAATTTGTTTAGGGCAAAAATCACGTGCTCACAGCTTCAACCTGAAATATAGAGACAGACAATCAGCTCCAAGTTCACTATTCTAGAACAAAACAACTATTTGAGTATGTGCAGGGTCTCCAATTTCTATTTGAAAAGAATTTCAGATTTGACTGCTCAACTCTGTTGTAAACTAAAAACAAGTTTAGAGCTGAAGAGAAAGTTCCGGAAGTGGAAGACATGCACTATAAGGTGCCTTTAGAATTACTATGGTTTTAGAGAAGTGTTCTACAGAACTTTTATGCTTTTACAGAAGTTTTTTGTTTGAACAGCAGAAATTGTCTGCTTCAACAGTCACACTACTGAATTATGCTTGGTATCCCCAAAAGGCAAATGACAGTTCTTAATACTAATCATATCTCTAGGGTTATTACTTGTGTACTGTAAAATAAGTTATTTGTTCTTAAAACACATCAGCATTTGAGCTGATGCAGTATCAGAATCCACAATATGGATTTGTAGTGACAGACACTGACGAGAATAAATAATTACCACAGAAGAGTTATTTCCACATAACATATTTAACTGGCACCAAATAAGTTAAAGGAACAACCCAATTTCTTTGCTAGAGTTATCAAGTTAATCTTAAAAGGGCTTGTTTTTCCATGCTGCTCTCCTACAAAAATAAATAATAAGGGAGATAGATCTGATTGTTAAGGATCTCCATAAAGTATGATATCCAAATTTCAATGTTGGACAGCACATTTCAGTTACTAACTACGCATGGACAATTGCAGAGGAACATCTTCAATACTTCTCAAAGAATAGAGAACTATCTAATTTCAGCAGCAAAAGCTAATTATTAGCCCTTTTCAACTTGCACGCACCTCAATAGGCGGCCAGCCTGCTACAGTCCACAAACATCTATGTCGGGTAAACAGGCTCACCAAGACTCAAGCAACTGAAGGGATGGCTAAGCAGTAATATGCATAAGCAATTGTCAACAGTGATGGATTATCTATAAGAAATCAAATATTTATAAACAAAAAATCCATTATCACTCACTCAAAAAAGAATAACTTAAAAGAATTTCATAATTTTGTTATTTAATCATCTGCTTCCATCCAGTCCCAATCAGTATCATCAAACCCATCCTCCCCCTCCGATGTTTCCACAATTGTATCGTGTGAATTTTGTGCATGAGATGGAATATCAATGATATCAACTGGTACATCTTCTCTTGACCATCTAATGTCATCATCAAGTAATCTAGATAAGGAACCATTATACAGATAAAGCTAATTCAGTAGCATAAAAAGCAGAAACTTCAGATGGGTTAAGGGTGGAGGGGACGACCATTATCAACACAATCTTCCCCCAGAAAAAAGATAACAGAACAACAAAGATTGTGTATTTCCAATCAATAATAATACATCGCTCAAATACCCCAAAAATAATATTAAAATCAATTAATCCACCAATAAGGAACTTACGATAATATCTATTCCACAGCTACCCAGCGGCAAATTCTTCTTCAGTGAGAAATGAAATAGGCGAATTAGGGCTCAACTGTTGAGAAATCACAAAATAAGTAAAAGAAGAGCATGCGAAATAAATCAGAAATTTATGGGAATCGAGCAAAAACCTTGAATTAGGATCTGTGGAACTTGTTAGCCGAGCTTAATCGAGAAAAAAACCTAAACTGTTGGAAATTGTTTGATGAAATTTGGTGTGAATTAGGGCTCAACTGTCAAAAATTGTTTGATGAGAATTGGTGTGTTTAATGGAGGTTGGCAAAGGGTTTGTCACCGGCGTGGGACTGTCACCGGCGTAGGTGTCACCGACGGTGGCGAGGTTTGGCAGAGAGTTGGGTTTGTACTGGGAGAGAGCTTTGAGAGAGAGAGAGAGAGGAATACTTTATGTTCTACTGTTAATTAATTATAATAATTATAACTAATCCTATTAGATAAAAAATACAGATAAAAAAAAGTAGAATGTAAATAATTTGGGGGTTTGGCGAGTTTCACGAAAATTTTGGGGGGGGGGGGGAATAATTAAGAGGAATTAGTTCCAATTATTTTTTTTCCCAGATCCGTTGCAATAGATTTGTCTATAGGAACGGTTACAAGAAACGTTGCAAAAAAATAGATATGAGAACGGTTTCTACACAAGGGCAACGCTTTTATGACTGAAGTGTGCCGAAGGTACCTGCGACTTATTGGAATGGTTAAAACCGTTGCCATAAGAGCTCTATAGCAACGGTTTATGAACCGTTGCAAATAAATCCGTTCCCATAGGCCCATTTTCTGGTAGTGCCTGGAGAACAGAGGTGTAGTTTTTAAAGTTGTGAAGTCAGGAGCCCGCCTGGAGAACAGAGGTGAAATTTTAAAAGTTTTGAAGTCAGGAGCCCGCCTGGAGAACAGAGGTGTAATTTTAAAGTTGTGAAGTCAGGAGCCCGCCTAGAGAACAGAGGTGTAGTTTTTAAAGTTGTGAAGTTAGGAGCCCGCCTGGAGAACAGAGGTGTAGTTTTTAAATTTGTGAAGTCAGGAGCCCTCCAAGAGAACAAAGGTAAAATTTTAAAAGTTTTGAAGTCAGGAGCCCGCCTGAAGAATAGAGGTGTAATTTTAAAGTTGTGAAGTCAGGAGCCCGCCTGGAGAATAGAGTTGTAGTTTTTAAAGTTGTGAAGTCAGGAGCCCGCCTGGAGAACAGAGGTGTAATTTTTAAAGTTGTGAAGTCAGGAGCCCGCCTGGAGAACAGAGGTGTAATTTTTAAAGTTGTGAAGTCAGGAGCCCGCCTGGAGAACAGAGGTGTAATTTTTAAAGAAGTTTTGAAATCAGGAGCCCGCCTGGAGAACAGAAGTGTAGTTTTTAAAGTTGTGAAGTCAGGAGCCCACCTGGAGAACAGAGGTCTAATTTTAAAAATTTTGAAGTCAGGAGCCCGCCTGGAGAACAGAGGTATAATTTTTAAAATAGTGAAGTCAGGAGCTCGCCTGGAGAATAGAGGAATACAATTAAAGTAAAGAAGTCAGGAGCCCGCCTGGAGAACAGAGGCGTATCTCTCAGATGTTGACGTTAGGAGCCCGTCTGGAGAGCGGAGGAATACAATCCAAGTCAAGAAATCACTGCAAGGAAGCAACAAAGGAATTGCTATAAGAGAATATAAGACAACAAGACAACACGAAACACAAGAGCAAGTTTGAAGGTCCAGATAGGATTTAGTAATTCATAGACTATAGTCTAGTCTAACTTCTTTATTTTTTTTCTTGTAGCATGGTGTAATAAAGGGTCAGCAAGTAGCAGCAGCAGCAGCAACAGTAAACACAGCTTCTTGGTAGTCCCAGCTACGAAAACTTCCTGAACTACATTGACCTGATTTCTTTTTAGCCAAGGATATGTAGGAGACCTATGAAGCAGAGGTTCGGTCAAATCTTTCAAAAAATGCTTCACACAGAGTATTCAAAACGGGAAAAAATCGCTCGTATCCGCTCACTTTGTCTTTGCACGAAAACTCTTCATGTTTACTAGCAAAGAAGGGCAGTTGTGAGCACGTGATTTTTGCCTCACATGAATTACTCCCACAAAATCAAACAAAAATTGTCTTTTTTAATTATTGTGTGCAATTTGGTGAATTTTTGTGATATTTTTGTTATTATTTGCATTTGTTTGTCCTTGTGTATTTTATTTAAGTTGACAAAAATACCAAAATATGTTACAATTGCATTTAGGATTTAATTTTACAACTAGGATTGATTAAGTAAGCAGTTGCTTTATAAAAATGAAAAATTACAAAAATAACGTACTTTGCATTTTAGTATTTAATTGTGTGATTTGTTATTTAATTATGTGCAATAATTGTTATTTAGAGTTAATTAGTATCTTTAAGATAAGTTGGTTTTATAATTTGAGTTAGGAATTTTGGCTTAAATGTTGAAATTAATTTAGGAAGAAAATAAAAGAAAATTAATAAAAAAGAGAAAACAAATCGGAGTTGGACCAGTTTTAAATAAAATCCCAAGCCCAAACGTTCCACACCCTAGTCCAGGCCCAAAACAACCCCTTACCCGGTCCAAATCTTCAAGTCCCAGAGACATGCGAAACGACGTAGTATGGTGATGGAACTACGTCGTTTTGACGTCAATAGATCTCCACCGTTCATCCATCCTCCATCCAACGGTCCAGAACGCACCTTGTAAACCGACCCGTAATTCGATCCGTCTATAGCAGGGACCAACCAGGTCTCAAAGATGTCTAAATGACGTCGTCTCATTTAGTCAGATAATCCAGGTCGTTGATCTTAATTGATCTAACGGCCTAGATTTGTTCACCCATCCCATATATATACCTCCAAATAGACCCCGTCCCACTTAGATCCCCACCCCTCTCTCGTCTCTAACAACTTAGAGACAACCTTGTCTCTCGCGCCCTGCCCCGCCGCCCTCCGCCCACCGAAAATCGCCTCACGGCGGTTTCGGTGGCCCAAACCACCCCAAATTTACACCGTGTGATCACCACAACCTCCCCATCTCCAATCCACCCTCAGTTTCCTTTGAATCTCAACCCAGTATCTCGAATATCCATTTGTAGGTCCAAACCCTAGTGCCACCACAAGATTCTCCGGTGGCGGTGCCACCTCAAACCTTCCCAAGTTAACACCACCAAACCACCACAACTTCCTCATCCCTAATACAACATTAATGTGATGACCCTGCCCGTCGTCACGTGAGTTACCACCCTATTTCCCCCATGTTGTGTTACCTTATGTTTCAATATCGATATTTGAGTTGATCGGGTGGAATTGAGTTGGTTTTAGTTGGAAATGAGGCACTTAGCCTCTTAGAATGAAGCTTGTTTTAGAAGAGTCAACCGGAAGTTGACTATGTGGTTAGAGGGATGGGATGTGAATTCTGATGGTTTGGTTAGCTTCGGGGGATGATTTGTAACTTAGGAGTGTGATCGGAATCAAATTTGGAGGTCCGGTGTAGATTTAGACCTGAATTGGCGAAGTTTGAATTTTGGCGAATTCCGGTTGATATGTGAGATTTTGATCCGAGGGTTGGAATGGAATTCCGAGAGTTGCAATAGCTTCGTTAGGTGATTTTGGATATGTCTGCAAATTTTTAGGTCATTCGGACGTTGTTTGGTCGGGTTGTTGATTGAATGCGCATTGCCGAAGTTTTTATGAAAACTAGGCTTGAACCCGATGTATTTATTGGTTTTAGTGTTGTTTGACGTGTTTTGAGGATTGGAACAAGTTTTAATAAGGTTGTTGGATGTGTTGGTGCTTTTGGTTGAGGTCCCGGGGGGCCTCGGGGTGATTTCAGATGGTTAAACGGGGTTTTTTAGCAATTGTTGCAGTCAGATTTTTCACCCTTCTGGTATTTCCGCATCTGCGGAAAAGGAGCCGCTTAAGCGGTTCCGCAGATACGATGGGGGAGCCGCAGAAACGGACAGGTGAGGCCTAGGGGTTTTCCGCATAAGCGGAAGAGGGGTCGCTTTTGCGGGACCGCATAAGCGGTTAAAAGGTCGCAGAAGCGGTTGATGGAAAACGCATAAGTGGAATGCTGGGTCGCAGAAGCGGTCCCAGGTGCTTTAAGTTAGACCGCATAAGCGGTCAATTAGCCGCATAAGCGGAACCGAAGGTGCGGTCAGGAGACCGCAGAAAAACATTTTGGACTTCGAACAAGCGGGTTTTTGGGCGATTTTGAAAAGGATTCGAAGGGATTTCATCAGGTATGAATATTTGGACTCGGATTATGTTATTATGGTATAAAAACATGAATTAATCACAGAATTTCAAGGAATTAAAGGGTAAAAATGGAAGTTAGGGCTTGAAACCTAAAAGGGTTTAAATTGATAATTTGAGGAGTCAAATGGACTCCGATTCTTGTGTATTTTATATGTACGTACTCGTGGAGAGACGAGGTTTCCGATGATGTGAATTTCGTAATTTTTCGAGAAGTGGGCCCGGGGCTCGGTTTTTGCCAACTTCGTATTTTTAAGTGTTTTTCGAGTTCTTTCAATTGGATTATGTTCCATTAGCCTATTGTAACGTATTCGTTGTGGTTTTGACTAGATTTGACGCACGAGGAGGTTGATTCTAGAGGAAAAGGCTTGGTGGACTAGTTCTTTAGCCGGTTTGAGGTGAGTAATTGATGTAACTGCTGTTCTGAGGGTTTGAAACCCCGGACTTTCACATCGTGACGCTATATTGAGGCGTGACACGCATTCTACGATGAGTATGGGGTCGGTTACGGTTGGGGATTGAGACTTAGTCCATCCCGAGTATGATTTCTTCTTTATGGGCGATTGAGACGCATACTTTATTACTGTGGATTGGGCTTATTGCCGTGTTTGGGGCCTTGTGCCGACCTGTATAATCCTTAGAGGATCTTTATGTGTTTTTCCTCACTTGTGTGCATAACATAAATTCTCAGTCATGTTTTCAAATATTAAAAACAATATAATAACTGTGTTTTATACTTGAACCTTAAATGAAAACGATATGAGGGCTGAGCTCCCTATAGTATGTCACGCCTGATTGGCTGTGGACTTATTTGACTGAGATGGGTTAAGGACCCAGTGGTGAGGATGTTTCCTTGATATGGATCGGGCTACATGCCGTAGCGATTATTATATATTGATATTGGGGCCGAGAGCCTGTTTTATGCCAATACCTGGCTGATATTGCGCTTGGGCTGCAGGAGCCCCTCCGGAGTCTGTACACACCCCCAGTGAGCGCCGTCGAAGTTAAATAAGTGGAGCGGGCTACATGCCGCAGCAGGTACTGGAGTGTACCGTTATATGTGTTGCATTCTTTTCATGCATTATTTCTTGACTGTATTATTTGATGTATACTTTACTTTCCGCTGGATTTGATATGAACTGCTAGATGTAGAGTACTTTGTGCATTTCCTGCATTTTCTTACTTTCAGACTTCAGTTATATTTATTACTCACTGAGTTGGAAGTACTCACTTTACTCCCTGCACCTTGTGTGCGGATCTAGGGCAGTCTCAGGCTGAGTGATTCCAGCTGATCCAGAGTTCTTTCTGGGAGTATTTGAAGTAGCTGCAAAGCGTTCGCAGCCGATGATTCTCCCCTCTATATTTATCCTTTATTTCTGTATTATCAGTATGAGACAGACTTTGTAGTAGGATTCTATTCTATCATTAGAGGCTCATGGTCGTGACACCGGGTCCTAGTTAGGCTGAGTTGGTGTTTTGTTAGATGTTCCGCATTATTTCCAGTAATTCAGATTCTTGTTTAAATGATATTTATCTTCATCTATTTAATTAACGGGGTTATTGATATAAATAGTCGGGCTTGCCTAGTAGTGTGTTGGGCACCATCACGACCGGGTTGGGGTCGTGACAATTAACCACCCTCAAATTGTGCTATAACCCCTCAAAATTTAAATCTGAGCCGGAACCCTAAAAGTTCGAAACCAGTTCACGGTGAATTGATGGCTTGCATCGACTCAAGATTATGATTAGAGGGTTGGTTCAGCACGAAATTGACGCTATTCATTTGTTCTTGACAAAAGAAATAATGAATGGCCTCAGCTTTGTGTGAACCAAAATAACAATCATGAACTCAAGCCCAATCGGTGAGTCTCCTTGTCCCTTTTCTTTAATTTCATATCTGTTTCACCTCTTCATCCTTTCTTCTTGGTGTATTAGAGATTGGTTTGTTTTCTTACTGTCCAGTAACGAACTTAATTTCTGTCCTTTAGGTCAATTTAGTTATTAGTATTTAGAGGTTTTTTCTGTTCGAATTTAGTCAAGTGTGTCTTTGTACTCTAATTTTAGGCTTTTAATCAGTTTCTGCGCTTAATTGATAGTACTTCATGGTATTTGAGCTCCCGTAAAAATGTTTGTGTTAATTATGTTGAAAGTCGAATACCAAATAGGTGCATTCATGAATCATGTCTCGTTATTTTCAAATCTGATTGTTCATGTGTGCAGTATTGCCCGATTCTATGACAAACCTATTTAGGCTATAGAAATGAATGCCATTTGATTTCTGATTTAGAGAACTGACTGGCATGTCTTTTAGTATTCAGGATTTAAGAGATAAACAACACAGGATTTAGGGGGTTTAATTTGAAAATTATAACTAAGTGGAATGCCAGTACTTGTTGTTAGGGCATGCCTGGATTAAAATATAGTCTGCCCATACCAGTTGAATAAAATAATGGAAAATAAGAGTAATGGGGTACTGACACTTCTGTTTTAGTATCTTGAAAAGTGGGAAAAACAGAGAGTGATGTGGATTTATTTTCTTAATTAGGTTAAGTGCTCTTAAGAGCTGGAAGGGGGTAAGAAATTTGGATATAAAATACTGAGGGGATACACATTGGGGGGATCCATTTTGAGAGAAAGAAGGAAACAAGAGAGAGTCAAAACAAAAAGAAACAGAGATATAAAAGTTTAAGGGAGAGATATACATATAGACACCCATCAATAGATTCTGAAAGGAGGGAGAACTTTAAAAAAATATTCTGAGAGAGACTTAAAGGCTGGAAATACTGAAATAAGGCTAAGGTTGAGAATTAAAGGAAGAGCTACTATTTCATTAATTTTCAGTAGTTCCAACTTATTTTCAGTTTCTGAAACTTCTTTTGATTCATTTGAGTGGGTTTGGACTACTACACTTCATTTCTTTGGCTTGAAATTAAATCTGGGCTGACTGCATTGCTAGATCCTTTTCTTGCTACTGATTCTGCTACTGATCTTGCTGCTGATTCCTCATTTCTCTACCTTGTTTTTAATCTCAGATACATGTTCTAAGTTTATCATGATGTAGCTCCCAATTGGAAGTGAGAATAAAGCATGTTGATTCCTTTACTTTGTGTGTTCATTCGAATCTATGCAGAACATTTAGCTTTATAGATTATATAGATATTCCTGTCATGTAATTAATTAGAGACCATTTGGAATTCATGAGACGCATTTGGATCAGCTGGTTTTGTTAACTGTAGTGAAGGCTAATCTAGCAATTTATATTAGTTGAATACAGGGTTTGATTTTAGTACATGTATGGTGTATTGTTCTTTTGGTAGTTTACTGTATACAGCAGGTTGAAATTCGACGCATGAAGTTCATGTATATTTTGGTATTAATTGTTCTATGTTTAGATATATTGATAAAAGGAAATGCAGGTTTACTTTAGGGGTTAATCTATGGTTTTGTGATTAAGAGTTTACATTAAATAATAAGTTGATTCAAGTCTACTAGTTAAGGTTCTAATAATATTGAAGCATGCCTATTTCAATTCGAATTTTTGTTCTCATTTACCGTGAATATAGTAGTTAGTTAAGGCTTGTATCTCTTTATGAAGTTTTGTGCTTCCAATATTCAAAGAGTCTCGTGGTGCCTGAGATTCGAACTCGAGTTCCTCATTCAATAAACAAGGATAGCATATCTTCAGGAAATCGGGCTCACCCTTGGGCCCACATAGAATATTTGCTTTCAAATGTGTCCAATTTGTTCGCATGAGGCTGTTAATACATAGGCTGTTTTTCTTTGACTTCACTTCACCAATATATTTGGAATTGGATTAAAATTTGCCTTAGATAACCAGTCTTCTTTTGTGCATTTGATTTCTTTTGAAGTTTTTTTTAGTCACATCGTTGGGCTTTTCAAGTTAAGTGGCATACTCGAGCTAAGGGTCTCTTGAGTAATGGAGAGTGTCTTTGTTAGAGTCTGGACTTGATTTTGGGACCCGAATTTCCTTGAATACCATAATGCTAGTTAATCCATAATATTAACAAATTTAGTTTTTTGCTGTAGAGATAATTCTTGTAGATAATATTAGTTCATCTTTAGGATATCCTTTTAAAAAATAAATTGAGGTGTGTCGCGCCAAATAAAATCACAAATTGCATAGACCTCTTTAATTACTTTATTAAAATATTTAAAATTCGGGACGTGCCATTCAGCAAATCTTCATGGCCTCCCGCAAAGTCGATAACACGTTAGTCGCTTCAGGAGCATTCTTTAATAATTTTACCTTCCTAAATTCGGGTGTGCATTTAATGCGACGCAAGTTCAAATCCCAAAAAGTTGAATAAAATGTGTCGAGGATCCAGGTGCATTTCATGTGACATGATCCAAAAATATGTTTTAAACGATGTTTAATTTCTTAAAAAATCTAATTAAAAGAGGTAAATAATTCTAAAATTGCACTATAGGATAATGTGTTTAAAATTAGTTAATTAAGCCAAATATAGCAGTTGAGCAACCATGCTAGAACCACGGAACTCGGGAATGCCTAACACCTTCTCCCGGGTTAACAGAATTCCTTACCCGGATTTCTGGTTCGCGACTGTTAAACAGAGTCAAACCTTTTTCTCGATTCGGGATTCAAATCGGTGACTTGGGAAACCATAAATATCCCAAGTGGAGACTCTGAATCTCTTAATAAAAACGAATCCCGTTTCGATTGTCCTTTAATTGGAAAAACTCCCTTTATTATACCCCTCCCGGGGGTATAGTAAGAAAAAGGAGGTGTGACAACGAGCCTCATCAAAGATGAAAGAAGCTTCTGGGTTGGGTCCATCTTCAATCCCTGCAAGGCATTCTCGAAAGATGCCATGTCATTCGTGGCTCGCCCCCACTTTAGAAGATCTCATGTTTTGAGCATCTCAAATTTGCCATTCGGAGAACTCGAGGCCAGACGGTCAGTCATCCACATTGATTACCCCAAGTGATCCACTCGGGGCATTCTTTTTATTTGAAGAGTCTGGGGATTGGGCCCTTCGGCCTCGCCCTCCAAATGGCCTCTTAGGCGAGGTGCCTTTTTTCTACACGATGGCTCGAGCAATTTGTTTGAACTCCACTCAAAGATTTCTTCGTCTCTAGAATGAGCCACACCAACCATCACCAACTCGACAGACTTCGAAGTACCAACGTTTCCTCTTTTACGAGCTACCAACAGACAGTCGTCATCTTCTTCTTCCTCCTGATAGTGAAGGCATTGGGCCGTTTTCGGAGATAAGGTCGTTATATCGGCCTTGGACCTTCGTGCCATGCTTTTCTTAGGATTCGAGGGATTTTCAGGTGACTCCCTTTTTCTTTTCTTTTCTTTAGAAGGCTTCAAAATCTCTTCTTCATTAGCTGAGGCCGGCCGCATAGCAACGGCGTCTCCGAGACCTGTACAAAATCGAAGTAAGTATTCCATTAAAGAAGTACAAGTAAACAAACAAGAGAACTCACCATGGTTTTTGGCCTCCCATTGGACCTTGACCAAATCTCGCCAGCAACGCTCCGAATAAGAGGAAATGGAAGCTAGTTTTTGAACCCAACCTTCAAGGTCCAGGACCCCACCAGGAAACCAAGCAGTAGCTACGCCATCGGAAAGGGGTTAGACTAATGAAAAGGATAAAGTGAAAAAGAAGAGAAAGCAAGGTATAAACCTACTATGTACTTACATTTCATGTTCCACTCCTCGGGGAACGACATCCAATCAGCAGGAAACAGGTCGTAGGTCCTGACTCGGACAAACCCACTCATACACCCACGGTCTTTTTACTCATCAATACCGGAGAAGAGATATTTCAAGGATCGGCATTGCAGTCTTATCAAGACACCGCGATAAAGTTGAGAAATGTACAGTCTGATCAGATGGTTGAGGGTAAAAGGCATCCTCTCGACCTGACTCAAAAAAGAACCTGATAAAGTAAACGATTCGGCAGAATGAGGGTTAGATCTAGCCAAGCGTTACTCGGTATCATTGGCATCAGATCTGTGCGACCCTGAGCTGGAATTGCAGGACCCAACATGAATGGGTAGGTATACATGCTTACGTACCCCACTTTATATGTAGTGATATCCTACTCGAGGGAAGGGATCACTACTTCTTTGTTCTCCCACTTGCAGTCCTCCTTTACTTGAACGAGCTCGTTCTTGGTTATCAAATAGACATATCGAGACATGGGCTCACATCGGCCTGGTGTTGACACAGATTTCTCGATCTTGAAATCGGATGTTATTTCACATGGGGGAAAATGAACTCCTCAATACGAGGGGGCACTACTGGTTTACTCTTGGTCAGTTGAGAAGATTAAGAAGCTTTTTCTTTTTGGGGAACCAATTTATAGGCATTAGCCATTATAATATGGAAATTCAAGAAAACAGAGAGTGGTGATAGTGAAGTTAGAGCTGATAGAAGAGAAGGGAGAATTTACATAAATTGAAAGAGCTAATGATACTTTGAGAACGATATGAGAATAAAGTTTGCAAGATTATGAAGTTTATCTATTTATAGAGGCCATTTAAGCATACTGAGGAAGCCAAAAGGGCGATCGCCAGCCGCCTCCAATTAATGACTTTGGAAACCGCACGAAAAGCAGCCTTTCAGTCACTTCAGCCGCTGATGTCACGATATTGTCATCAGGGTCTAGGCTTTGAATATTAGTTCATTTCATATATACCTATTTTGAGTTCTAGAAAAGTGTTCACTAGACTACTAAGCCCAACGGCTATTCGAGTTCGAGAAAAATCTCACTCGGGGACTATAAAAAAACCCTAAGGGCTAACTTTATTTCGGGTTCGAGCAAGTGTTCGCTCGACTACTAAGCCCAAGTGCTACCTGAGTTTGAGAAAATTCTCACTCGATGATTATCTACAAAGTCTGAGGGCTAACTTCATTTCAAATTCGAGACCTTGCTCTCACTCAATGTCCCGAGCTCGCATCAAATCAATTTAAGCTTAGCTAGAGGATTAGCAAGAACCTTAAGGGGTATTATATTGATCGATTAAAACCCTAAGGGTTTATTATGTCCTGAGTCCGGTATTTGGACTAGTCACTAAAGTTATACAATCAAAAATTTCACAAGTAAAGATGGAATGGAATTCAACATGAGCCAAAAGGGAGATAAAGAGATCATTTTATATTTCCAAGAGATGGTTACAAAATATAACTACAACATCCACGAAGGGTACTTACACAGGAACAATTAAGCAAAAGACAAAAGCCAAGAACCTAGTCTACTTTTTAGCCACGTCCTCGAGAGCATCATCTTCGGGAACCTCATTCTCGGGGACCCCATTTTGATATTTGGAAATGTCTGTGTGCCCGAAGAGATTTAGGACAGAAAACCCTCGATAAATGTAACTATATTTCCAGCAGCGGGGATTGAGCATTATGTTGAAATTTCGGGCCATAATTCGTTAAAAAGATCAGCAAAAGAAAAAGACCAGAAGGGAAGACGAGAAAATGTAGCTTCACCTTCTATCACAAGAAAAACTAAAAAGTTTGCAAGATTCACGAGCAAAGATCCAAAAATGTTCATCATTGGGACGTTGTACCGGTGTAGGATGCAAAAGTTAGTAGATGATAGTGCCACCTCATTCCATGGGAAGCAAAAGGAATGAAGTGCCACACCAGGTTAAAGTTAAGAGAGATGAGCAGCAGGGTGAAGTTCATATATTTTCTGATGTGGGAAGGATTCTGCGCCCTTCTCTCATTCTTTCGAATTGAAGCTTTAAAAGGGGAACCTTGGCGCAATTGGTAAAGTTACTGCCATGTGACCTTGTGATCACAGGTCCGAACCATGGAAACAGATGATTAGAGAAAAAAATAAAGAAGGGAAAGAATCAACGTGAATTAAGATGAAGTGCATATAGTTCTTTGTTCAATAGAGTAGCCTCATATTTATAGAAAGGCGACGATGCTTCAGCGATACTAGTGGCCGACCAGCACTGACACACATTTGATGTTTTGGGGAAGAGCGTCGATGTGACATTTTCGGCCACTTCAAGCACCTACGTCACGGACATGATGTCATCATGAGAAGTTCAAGAAAATCGAGATGCAAATCGTTTCTTATCGTCTTATTCTAAGAAACGCGGGAACTATCTGTATACAGTCAAAATCATATGCCTCCGATTTATAGGCTCGAGGGTCCGTCATGGGCCCGAGTTCGGGTGAGGTCGAGTTCGAGATCAGTGGACCAAAATCAAGCTTGAAGACAGAGTGCAATGACCAGAGATAGGAGTACGAGAAATACCAGGCCCGAGCATACTCAGCCCCAAAATAGTATCATTAGGAATTTATAACAGAATGAGATAGATTCCTGCTACGTCCCCATAATCGTGGCACAATTCCCGGAATAAAATTGTATGATTCCGTACTAGGCGGCTTGACAGTTGTATCACGAATATTCCCTACGGTAAATAGAAATATTTCTGATTTGGGTTCCTCTATTGTGTAAAGGAGACTCCAATCATTTGTAAGATCATCTTATCACTGAGCAAAGAATATACTCTCTACCTTTTCGCTTACTGTTTATCAACATTGTCCTTTAGCTCTATTGTTCTTACTTTACTTTTCTTACTTTATTGCTCTTAGCCTGCCTCAAGGTCACCGTCTCGAGGTCACCACTATCAAGTAATATTGGTTTGATTCACTTGTCTTTTTCATTCAAACTTCATATTTCTTGATTATTATTTGGAATTGAACTAAATCACATATCTTTAAAACCACAAATCAAATTTAATTGTTATTTGTATTTTCGAGGTGAACAGATTCACGTATACTTAGAGGTTTGGTATGCGGAAAAAGGTGGATAAGGTGTAGGATTAAATTTATATTGTATTTTGGTTGACAATATAAATTTATTTCAACCAAGATAAATTTATACCGTGAACCAAACAACAAAACAAAAAAAAAATCCAGTTTGATCCCAATAAGTGGGGATACCGTGAACCAAATATAGTATAAACTTAATTCTAGATATCTTACCTTATTCCACTTTAAACTGTCAAACTAGGGATTATTTTAGCCACATCGCAGGTGGGATAAATTAGTCCGAAGATTATAATTCCTGAACTATAATTCTGGGATAATTTAATCTGCGTAACAAACGACCCCTTAGCATCATGCTATTTGAATAGTCCTATTGAAATAATCTAATTAACATGGCATACGTCAACTTTTAAAGAGTAATTATAGATAGTTTTATTATAATGATAAGTATTCTCATGTTAGTATTCTTTCCAGGTCTTAAGCTTAGAATTTAAATTTGTAATAATACTTTTTATTAGTATTTAGGGCATTCAATTATTCATAACATCAGTGGTTTTATCCATATAAAATACTAGCCGGTAATTCAAACTATGTATTAAAGACAACGTACTAATATTATCGATAACAACCAGAGGCCGATTTAAAATTTAAAAAAAATACCTGTAAGTTATTTAGTATTGAACTCATGCATTTTTCCATTAGGTTTGCTGCTGTGTGCCATATGGATACAAAATCTGGATTTCTGTCACTTGATAACTTTAAAACAGCACCCTCAAGTATTCAACGGCAACCCAAGTTGGAATCCCTGAAAGGTATGTAGACAAAAAAAATAGAATAGAGTTATTTTTGTAGCACTTTGCCCCTCTCTTCATTTAATATAATTTTATTATTTTTTTGACCTTTTTTCAAAATAATAATAATAATAATAATAATAAAAGTAGGTTTCAAAACAAGGGTGTGGTCTATTGGTCAATAAAGTGAGTTTAGGATCATGAGGTTTCAGTAGAGACGGAGCCAGAATTTGAATCTTGTGGGTTCAGAATTTTAGTTTATTTATGTTACTGGAATATAAATTAACAATTTAAACATATTCGATGAATTCTTTAAAACGATTATAGGATTTGGACAAAAACTATGTGGTTCGGCCGAACTCACAAGTCCTATGCTAGCTTCGATCCGCCCTTGGTTTCAGGTTCAATTTTCGGTGGAGACAAAAAAATATTAGGTGATTACATATGTAATACACCATAAACAAATCTGGTAATGTATATATAATGAATCATACAAACGTTATATAACTAGACACATTCAAATCCATTTTATTCAAGAACAGAAAGCCATTCTCTTGAGTTTTCTTCTTTTCATACAAAATACAAAGAGAAAACAAGAACATTACAAATACATAACAGGGATTTGAATCAAAGTACATCGAAATTGGACATCAATATACGATTATACGTACTTTTAGAGGCTACATTTCCAAGATCCCGGTTATCCATGACAGACACAACAAACCCAACAATCACGGCATTCACCCTATGATCCACAAGATCGCAAACATGTGTTAAGTTGTGGGAGCAGTCTCCTTTCAACTCCTACGACATCATGATCAACATTTCGTGCAGTCGTCAATTGCATCGTAGAGAATCATGCCATATTAACTGAAATAGTTCACCATCATAATTAGTAAATCATAACATTAATGGTATAACACAAGTAAATCATAACATTAATGGTATAACACAAACACACATTCAATCATCATGTATGGAGAGACATGCGTGTATATATATAGTCAAATCTTTGTATAATAACCTCGTTTATTCCGAATATTTTTGAATGTTATAACAAAGTACTGTTAATTGTTATAGAGAAATGAAAATTGGTTTCGGAAGAAAGCTTGGCTTTTATTGTGAAGTGTTGTTATATACGGATTCTGTTATAGACAATGGCAGAGCCATGATTTTTATTAAGGGGAGTCAAAATATAAAGAAATAAACTCACCAAGAAGTCAAGGGGTGTCATTATATAGTATATATACATATTGTTAAAACATTACCGAGCTAAATGATAGTAGACGACAATTATGGAATTTAGATACTATTTACACTCTAATTTGGCCGCACTTTATCAATGTTTGAATGTTAAAAGATAACAAAATACTCTAATTAAGAGTTTTACGTTTTGCATAGCCACTCCAAGCTAGGAGGAAGCTAAAGCGTATTTTGGAGTTAATATAGAGTGTGGAAGGCCAATCGGAGAATAGCATGGTCGAAAAGGAGAAAGAAAAGCAAGTGTTAGCTTCGCGGCCGCGGACAGAACCACCTGTCAGATCCGCGGTCCAATCCATGGTCGCGGACGGGCTGACGGAAGCCAGCAACCCAGGGTCAATTATGTAATTTATGTGGTGACTAACCTAAACGTATATGAAGCCTAATGTCACGACCCTGGTTTACCAATCGTGAACCTGTCATGACGGCACCTAGTTTTCACGACTAGGTAAGCCTAACATATTGCAGAATTAACAATTTCTACGAAAAATAATCACAGAATACCAAATGACATAAGAAAATGTATAGGGTTGCCGCCTGGCACATACACTTTAATACAAATTACTGAAATAACCTCCAAGACCCGGAAACCCACGGGCAACACAGGCTATAA
>MDKF010792835.1:0-13387 GCA_026770625.1 Nicotiana glauca
CTTCTCAAAAACCTTCAAATTTCTATCTTTAGCCAAATGGCTTCATAATGACCTACGGACCTCCGAATTCACTTCTGATCGTGCTCCCAACTCCAGAATCACCATACGGAGCTACTCTCAGTCTTGGAATCCCAAACGAACATCGATAATGCTGAAATGCATTCCAAGACAAACTTAAGAAATTTCTTCCAAAATGCTAACTTCCACAATAGGCGCCAAAACGCTCCCGGGTTATCCAAAACCCGAACCGGATATACGCCCAAGTCCGATATCATCATACGCACCTTCTGGAATATTTAGATCCCGACTCCGAGGTTGCTTACTCAAAAAAATCCAATCCTAGTTCATTCTTTCAACTTTAAGCTTCTCAAATGAGAATTTTCATTTAAATTTAACTCCGATCTTCCTGAATTTAAATTTCGACCATGTGAACAAGTCGCAACACCTGAAATGAAGTTTCTCATGGCCTCAGACTATTGAACGACACGCTAGGGCTCAAAACAACCGGTCGGGTTGTTACCGACAGGTTTTCAGTTAGGCCTATTGAAGTGAAGGTCAGGAAATTGGAAAAGAATCTCCATTTTGGTCCCTATATAGAATATTGCTTATTAAAAGACTGCGTTTTTAGTACATAATTCCCTCGAGTCTTCCAAAAAGAGATTTAAAATTGGGAGAAATTAAAAAAAAAGGCCAGATTTATAAGTGGTCATTCAAAATTAGCCACAGTTTCAAAAGTAATCGAAATTTAGCCACTTTTCATCTAAAGATAAATTTGAACAAAAAAATTGTTGAGAATCTGAAAATATTCCATCATAATATACTAGAATTTCAGCATAAGTATATTGGAACTCCAGTATATTATGCTAGAAGTACAATATATTATATTGAAACTCCAGCATAAGTATACTTCCAGTATAATATACTGTACTTCCAGCATAATATACTGGAGTTTCAGTATAATATACTGGTCTAGCATAATATGCTAGAAGTTCATACACATGTGCTTCAATCTCCAGTATATTATACTGGAACTTTCTACGTGTTGGAGTTCCAACATAATATGTTGGAAGTTCATACACAGGTGCACCGATCTCCAGTATATTATGTTGGAACTTTTCGTGTTACAACAAAATAGTGGCTTATTTTCAATGACTTTGCAAACACTAAATATTTTTGAATGGACAGTCCAAAAACTTACCAGCCTGTTCTATTTTGACTTTAAAATTGTACTCTATAGATATCCCTTTTGTATCATATAAGAGGCCCAAAATTCGAACTTAATTCATAGATGGGCTATGGCATGAAAGCAAAAATTTAGTGGGACGCCCAATTTGCATCTCGCTACTTAACCTATACCCTATTTTGTCAAAATATTTAATTTATATCCTATATTGGAGAATTTTAGACAAAACTTTCAGGCTTATTATTCTACTTTTCATCCCTCTTCTTCTTCTTCTTCTTCCATGTATACCAACTTTCAACAATTGTCTTCAAGTTTCATGTTATGCGTTGGTTTTTTCTTTCTTTTTTATTCCTTTTTTAGGCAGATTTGCTTCTCTCGATTCTATCTTCTTTTTTTCTTCTTTCTCTTTTCCCCATTTTGTACAGATCAATATAAAACTATTTTTTGGATCTTTTAATTAGTGCAGAAATTGCGATTATTGCATTTTTTATGAGAACCTTCATATTATCAAAATTTAGTAGCTGTTTGAGCACAAATAGTAAATTCACCCACTAGAAAAACGAAAGGCAGCACGAATTGTAAATTTGGATATGTTGATTCAAAATCGTTTGATTGAAATCATTGGTCTGCATTCCTTTTGGATTTAAAATTTATTATGTCTGAAGTTTGCATTACAAACAGAAGAACTTTAAATCTCTGTTTTAAAAGGCAGAATTGGGACTCGTTCGGGGCTCGGCCCAGAGTGGAGCACTCGTAAAACGCCTCTGGGCTTATATGTGGATTTAGTTCCGTGAGGCTTACGCCTCGGCCATCGGGGCTTACGCCCCGGACACGCCCAACGCCTAGTGTACTGGGCTTGTTTAATAGAACTTTATGAAATTGAGTATAACTAACCTTGTAAATGCACTCATTTTCTTAATAAATCGTTGACTATTCAAAATTACTTTTTTCTTAATCATAAAAGCATTAAGTTGAGAGTATTTTATGTCGTAATTAAAATAAAAATTATTGTACGTTATTCACTAAGACTACTATGATATTAAACTTTAAATAAAACTTTTGTTTAAAAAATATTATTTATTAACTTTTGTTATGTCTTTATTATAATTGTTTTATAATTATTTTCCTAAATATTTTTTTTTTCATGTTTACGTGATATAATACTTATTAATTTAATAGCTTATTATTAGCTATTAACTATTTACAAGTAACTAGTATCATGGTATTGTACGGTGAATTATGTGTCACTTTATTAACTTGTTGAAACTTAAAAATAAATGATGCTAGATAATCATATTTAAATTGTGAATGATATTATTATATAAATTCTCTTTCAAATAGAAAGCATATTAAATAAAAAAAGTATTTTATAAAAAAAATATATCAAACTATAATATCAAAATTCTTTCAGATTCATTACTCCTTAAGAGTTACGTATAAAATTTCGTATCGAATACATTACTTTTGTTGTTTGAGTTGTAACGACGTTGCTGCTAATTTTCATATTATGATATATATCATACTTTTCGTATTATTCATTGTTGAAGTATAATTTATAAATATTTTAAATAGATTATTTATTATAATTTTGTGACTTTAATGTAATTTTTATAATTATTTTTTATTTCATACTATCTTAAAATTCTTGAAATTGGTAAAATTTAAAGATTCGTGGGACTTACGCCCCATGTATCAGGGCTTACGCCTCGCCTCGCCTCGCCTCGCCTCGTCTCGTCAGAGCTAAAACACCTCGCCTCACGCCCCCACTTTTTAAAACATTGCTTCAAACTAATCTATTGCCGTTACAAGCCAGGCCAAACTTTAGGCAAAGATATTTGAAGTTTTTTCTTCGATAAGGCCGCACTTCAGGCGAAAAATTCTAAAGTTCAAACTTCATACAAAAAATTTTGCTACTTTAGAACTGTATGTATGAAGTTATCTAAAAAGTGGTAGACTTGTAATTTTTTATGCAAAGTGGGTATAAGTTCAATGGTGACCCAAAAATTGGATATAGATGGAAATGCTCCAAAATCTGCACAGTAGCGTCATTCTCCAAAATAAGCATTTATTTAGTTAGTGACTGTAATTATTTTAAGAGAAATTTTCATAAAGCACTATCTTTTGGTAGTAATTAGCCATCTATAGATACCATTTACTATGAGCCCATCTGGATTGGCTTATTTTAAGTGCTTTTAAGCCACAATAGCTTTTAAGCCATTTTGTAGTGTTTGGATAAAGGAAAAAAAGTACTTTTAAACACTTGTTTTAAAGCTAAAATGACAAAAACAAGCTAAAAGCCAAAAGCTAGAAATCCTAACTTATGACTTAAAAGCTATTTTGACTTAAAAGCTACTTAAAATAAGCTCATACAAATGGGCTCTATATTACGGAATATAAATACATTTTCTGTGGTTATAAGATGTATTTGATGTATTTAAGCTATTGTATTCATGAATACAGTAGCAAAAATAGGCGTGAATTAGGGAAGTATAGCTGATCAGTTGTTGTATTCGAGTGTATTCGACTGCATTCATAGAGTGAAACATGGGATTACAGCTGGACAAACTATTGTATTCGACTGAATTCACATCGTGAAATAGGGGATTACACTATTTTTAAAATAGAAAGTGAATCAATTAACATAATAGATTTCTAATATAACTCAACATACCCAATTATAGCATTTTTTGTATTTTTTAGTTAAAAAAAAGATTCTCAACTGCGAAATACCCCCAAAATATAGCAATCCTCAGAGAAATTATATAATACATCTGAATACATAAATTATATTAATTAAAAAAAATATATGAATACATTCATGGCATATAGCTAGACAATGAATACAATAAAATAGATAGAATACATAGGGATACATTGAAATCCAATGAGAAAAAAGGACATTGAATGTAATAAAATACATGTAATACAACAAGATACATTGGATTACAATAAAAAAAAGATAGTGAATACAATAAAATACATAAAAATATAGCGAGATATATTGAAATGCTAATCTTATTGAACGTTGTAGCTAATTGTCAATACATTATTGACAAAAAAAATTTAAGAAAGCATCAGAAGAATTAGCCAATCTAGGATATTTAGGCTCTATTGCCAAAGCTATATCAATGTTAATTGTTAAAACATTATATTAATCCTATTTTTTCACGAAAAAATTAAAAAATAATAATAATAATTAGCCTATGTAGTATGTCCATGTTCCAGGGCCAACAGTGAGAAGATATCGAACTGTACTCATCTTGCATCAATAAATCAAATTCAAAATCAACATCATCAGGATTATTTTTGTTCCCAAATAGCCCATTGGAGTAAAGGCTGTTCAATTGGACCAAGTTCAAGTTGTTGCAGTCGTCGGATGCGGTAGCCGGAGCAACTTCTGAAGTGAACTTTGCACAAATTCGGTGAAAGGAGGAGGAGATCGAAAATTATAATGGAATGGGGAAGAACATGAGATGTATCAAAATAGAGAGAGAGAAAATGATATAACTGATTAGCGTATTTAGTAGTTTAGGCTTAGAAGGTAATCAAAATTAAATATTTTGCTATAAACTTTAAAGGGTATCTATAGAATATAATTTTTTAAATAATATTTATTTAAAATAAGTAAAATATTAACTTTTATTATAAAAGGTAAAAATTCCTTATTTTAAATCGATCGTCAAATGAGGAGACAGACGAACAAGGGCAAGTGGGTGTAGGGAGATCAAAAGTAGGGACTCCCGCAGGGTAATTCTTTCAGAGCTCATAGCATTTGCATGTGGGGGTTGCCCACGTGGAAACTAAACTCCCCATCTTTCATGTCCACCAAGCCAGCTAGGCCCAATTCGAATGCCAGCCCATACCAGAAAATCTTTACTAAAAAAAAAGGAGAAAGAAAAAAGGGAAACAGAAGAAACGGTAATGGCATGAAGGTGGAAATGCCAGGCTACATACGTCTGCACGTGGCTTTTATCCAACTGAATTCCATACATGTTTCAGAGAGTGATTTTATTTTGTGTCTCACATAATTTATACTAGTTGTGTGAGGTTTCTTTTTATCTTACATATTTATTGACTCATTTCTTATACATTTGAGTCCACAAAATTCTGGGACCCACACAACTGTAAGACAAAAAAAAAATCTCATACAACTAGTGTCAGTTGGCTGAGGCACAAAATAAAATTTTCATATTTCAGACATCTGTGTTTTCTTTCTATAGTGGTCCCCACTCCTTTTTTATGGATAACTCATCTTTTTAAACCAAAAAAAATGAAGATAAAAATGAGAAGTCCTTACTTTTAAGACAATTTACGTGACCTTATTGTGTTTATGTAATGACAAGTATGTCCTCGTACTTGTCGGTATTTTCCTTTAAGTGAGAAGTTTTGACAATATAAACAATACTCCATCCGTTTTAATTTAAATAAGGTATTTTGACTGGGTACAAATTTAAGAAATTTTTTTTTTTTGAAACTTATGATCTTAAAAGTTTAACGTATAAAACCTTTATGAGGTCATGACATTTATGTAATTATAAAAGCTTCCATTGAAGGTAAAATGGGTAAAATAAAGAGTTTAACGTTAAATTATATCCAAAGTTAAAAATGTGTTATTTATTTTATAACAAACTAAAAAAAAAAGTACCTCATCTAATTTGAAACAGAGGAAGTAATATCTTTTACTCTGAATTTATTGTTATTGTTATTGTTACGTGAGAAGTTTATAAAATATAAACAATAACTTAGACACTAGTATTTTCTTTTATGTGAGAACTTTTCATTTGTTGGATAGGACCGTCTCTATGTCTCAAGACAGGGATAAGATACATACACATCAATCTTACCTACTTCACTTGTGATATTATATTAAATTTGTTTTTATTGTTGACATAAAGTAAGTCTGTTTAACAGTACTATTGTAGTAACTATATTCCTATTATATGTTTGAAATTTTCAAGACGCAATAGACACGCACGAGCGAATACTATCATAAACATCAAACCAATTACTATATGACTTCGTAAAAATCATGTGATAAATGGTACTCTATTACATAACAAACTATAAAATATTTAAGAAGATGCAAAAAGATTTTCATAAGAAAACGCTTTTCTCACTCTGTGGTCTTGTTTTAACTCAGTTTCCCTATCACTTACTAGCTATTTATCTTTATTCAAAGCAAGAATATTAAAATCCTTAGTCACGGACTGATCTTCAAAAATTGAAGTAAATTTGTTTAATAAATGACCACGTAATGGTTTTTATCCGTAAATTTGCCGTGGAAAGTAGATGACACTACTAAAATTTTAGTGAATCTGAAACGTAGAAGAAAGGACATCGGACTTTTTTTTATTTTTTTTTTAAAAAATGCTTTAATTCAAGAGTTGAACCCATGAATGTTGAAAAAGATTGATGGGGTTTGAACTTTATAATCTTCTCGTGATTCTTGCGGTTTTAGTAGGAAATTTAAAGGTCCTGTGACTAAAGGATCCAGTGGCGGAGCCACGTAACCTACTGGAGCGTCAATTGATACCTCTTCGTTGAAGAAAATAATATTTTTTTCGTTCAATTTAGATGAGATAGTTTGACTCGATACGATATTTTTAAAAAAAAAATAGAAGACTTTGAAACTTATGGTCTTAAAAGTTTAAAGGATAAAAGTTATTGGCAGTGACGTACGCAAGATTTTTCATATGCGGTGTCACGATTTTAAATAGTGAACAATTAATAATTTATTATAATAATATAATATTAAAAAATATAATTAGAATTGTATTATTAAAACACAACTCAAGAATATTACTAAATATGAACTATTGTTTTTTAAAATGTATTAAAAACAACCTCATTAAAAGTAATATTAAATGCCTTTTTTATATATAAAACACCTGCTCAAAAAACGTTATAACAAGTAACGAAGCCATGGGCAGATTCGAACTTGTGACCCCCCTCCATCATAAATGAACCTTTAGACCAGATAAACTACCCAATTGTTTGCATCAAGAGGTGTCACTTTATTGAAATTAACTATTATGATTCTTTTGGGTTTTAATTATATATATATTTAATAAAATTTTCCGACCAAGCAGTGTCACGTGGATCCGCTTGGATCAAGGTAGATCCGCCCCTGGTTGTTGGGTCATGACATTTTTGTGGTTATAAAAGTTTCTTATTAAGGATAAAATGAACAAAATAAAGATTTTAAGGTTGAATATTTTCAAATTTAGAAATATGTCATTTATTTTGGAACATGCTAAAAAGGAAAATACATCGTCTAATTTGAAATGAAAGGAATACTATTTACATAAGTAAAAATTAAAATTTTAATTTATATACATTATGTATTGAATCCTTTTGACTTATTCGTGATATTTACCTCTTTTAATTTTGACAATATTTAATGAAAATTCTAATTCTTCTACTAATAGAATCCTTTTTATCTATGAATTTCTTCCACAAAAAATATACGTGAACAATTAATGTTATATCATCCATAGGTGTCTGGTTCTTTTTTGTGAGTTCGGAATGATTGACAACAATAGAAAAAGTATTAATTACTTATGACGATCCAAAGGGTCATCACCAAATTTCTTTTTTTGTGCTTCCGAGGCTTTGAAAATCTTACTTTTAATTGCCTCGATTTACGTGCGCAGTTCGGACGCGTAGCCGGAAAGCTTTTATGTTGAAATATGTGAATTCTGTGAAAAATTAAAGAATTTTGATATTAATATGATTAAAGTTGACTTTGGTCAACTTTTTGGGTAAACGGACTCGGACCTGTGATGTGACAGTCCCGGAAGGTCCGTAGAAAAATATGGGACTGGGGCGTATTCCCGGAACCGAAATCCGAGGTCCCGAGTCCGAGAAATGAATTTTTGAAAGAAATTATTTTTCTGAAAATGATATGAAAATTTGAAATAAAAATGAGTTAGAAAATATTGGTATCGGGCCCGTATTTTGGTTCCGGCACCCGGTACAAGTCTTAAATATGTGTTAAGCGCTTTCTGTGAAGTTTGGTCGAAGTCGGACGTCATTTGACGTGTTTCGAACCTAAATATCTAAAGTTTGAAGCTTATGAAGTTATAATGAAAAATGATGAATTTGTGGCTTGATTCAATGATTTTGATGTTATTTTGGCGATTTGATCGCACGGATAAGTTCGTAGGGTGTTATTTGAGTTAGTGTGCGTATTTAGTTAGGAGCCCCGAGGGCTCGGGAGCGAATTGGAGGTGGTTCGGGGTATTTTTACACTTAGGAAAGGATCAGATTTTGCTCCATTTTTACACAGACATTTTGTTCTTCCCGGACGCGGCCCCAGGCTCACGTTCGCAGTGCTTTGGTGTTCCCCTCTTACGCGTTCGCGCTCATTTCACGCGATCGTGCAATTCATTCAAACCCTCCCACCGTGTTCGCGTAGACCAACTCCCAGGGCCCCCACCAGCTTACTCTTCGGGTTCGCATCACACCCATCGCGAACGCGATGCCCCCAGTTTCTCTTCATCGAGAACGCGTCCTCTTGGTCGCGATCGCGTTTTCAGTGAATTTTTCTTAAAAACAGAACACATAACACGGGATTTCTTCATTATTTTCACACGAGCTCTTCTCCTTCACCCTCCATAGATACGTTTGAAGAACCTCTTCCTCCATAACTTCGTAGGTAAGTGTTCTAAACTTCTTTCCCTCTTAATTTCTCCAACTAATCACTAATTTCCTAGCCCTAAATCATGAAATCAAAGTAGAAATTAGGGATTTTGGGTAGAGTTAGGGTTTTGAGGATTTTGGGTGATTCAACCTCAATTTGGGGTCGAATCTTAAAACAAATTATATATTTGAACTCGTGGGGTTATGGGTGATTGGGTTTTCGTCCGAGCCTCGTGTTTGGACCATGTGGGTCCGGTGTTGAATTTTGGTATTTTTGAAGAATGCTAGGAAATTCATTTCTAGACTATGGGATTATGTTTTTGAGCCTTTATTGATGTTATTGAATTAATTATGCCTAGATACCATTGTTTCGGAGTCGGATTATAGAGGAAAGACGGTATTAGAGAGTTTATTGCTATTCTCGGACCGAGGTAAGTATTTATTCTAACTTTGGCTTGAGGGAATAGGACTAGAATATTATTTGCTAACTGCTAAATGTGGAGTACGGTGTATAAGCATGGTGACGGTTATCTATGCGCCGTAGTCTAGTATGACCGTGAGTCTTAATTGTGTTTGACTCGGATTTTGTGATACATCTTCCTTGTTTAATTGATAAGTTTTATATAATGTGAATGGTTGAGGAAGAATTTGTGATTGGTATATTATTGGAATGTTGGTTTGAACTGAAAATTTATAATTGAGAAAGAAGTGATTAAAAGAAGAAGTGTTGTGATTATTCCCTTGCCGAAACGCGTAGTCTATTATTGTTATTGCTCCCTTGCCGGGATTTAAGTATTATATGTATTCTCCCTTGCCGGGATATTTGGGCTGTTAGTTGTACCCTTGCTGTGTTAAATCGTTATGCTGTTGAATTCCCCTAATGGGGCCTCCTATAGAAAGATTATATGTATTATTCATTGTGAAATGGGATCGTGTGGCACGCCGTCCACTTATGAATTGTGAAATGGGATCGTGTGGCACGCCGTCCACTTATGAATTATGAAATAGGATCGTGTGGCACACCGACCACTTATAAATATATATTATGGGATCGTGTGGCACGCCGTCCACTAATGGATTATGAAATGGGATTGTGTGGCACGCCGACTACTTATAAACATATATTATGGGATTGTGTGGCACGCCGACCACTTATATGAGTTGCAGTATTGATGTAGTTTCGTTAGTATATCCGTTGATCTGTTTTCATTGTATCCCCCGAGCATGCCCCTTCCCAATTTTTATTTGATGTTTTCTATTGTTATTCCCATTGCCTTTGTGTGTGTGTGTGTGTGTGTGTATATATATATATATATATATATATATATATATATATATATATATATATATATATATATATATATATATATATATATATATATATATATATATAAGTTATTTTTGGTAGGTCCTGTCTAGCTTCGTCACTACTTTCCCGGGGTTAGGTCAGACACTTACCAGCACATGGGATCAGTTGTGCTGATGCTACACTCTGTGCATCTTTTTGCACAGATCCAGGAGCAGCTTTTGGACAGTAGCAGTAGGATTTGCCCGGAAGCCGTCTTAAGTCCAGGGACTCACTAGGTGGCCTAGCTGTCGTTCGCAGGCCGAAGTCTCTTCTATGTTTTAGTTTGTTTTCTTTGTTTCGAGACAAACAATATGTAATATCATTTCGGAATTATTTTTATCACTATATAGCAGTCCGTGAGCTAGTGACACCAGACTCTGGGTAGAAATGTGTTTCAACTTCCGTAAATTTTATTTCAGTTATATAAGCTTAAAGTCTTCAGCTCTATTTTAAAATGCTTCCGTTTATTTATATTGTTAAAATGTCATCAGCGAAAAGTTTTGAATATTTAGCTTGCCTAGCTCCGACAGTAGGTGCTATCACGACTTCCGATAATAAAAAATTCGGGTCGTGACATTACTCTTGCATTGTCACAGCTATATGCAACCATGTGATTTCTGTATTTATTTAATTAAAATGTCAATGTCGTTGCATTCCACGTTTTCATACACCACAGTAAGGATAAAGGTAGGACTAAAAAATGAAAAAGAAAAAGTCATTGGCCTAACTTTAGTTGTCGTTTGTCTGTTATAAGCTAGATAGTAACTTAGTTGTCGTTTGTCTGTTATAAGCTAGATAGTACAGCATGCATAATTATTATTTACTGTTTAATTTGGTAAAATCATCCAAGGTTTTGTTTACCTTAAATGTAAAAAAGATAAAAATATGATTTACCTTCCTATGAGCTAGTCTTGTGATATTGATTATTACAATTGAATTTCAATGTATTTTAACAAGTCGTATTGGTGAGAAAAAAGTTACCAAATTGATGTGGAGTGCAGAATGAATATTCCCAGGCATGCAAAATCGAATTCCCAGTGTAAGGTAAAAACTTGAGACGAGGCTCAACTTGTGCTCCTTAATAGTAAAATAATAATAATAATGTTTTCTGTCGATCCAAAAATATTCAAAAGAGAATTAGATCTAATCTCGTCGAGTATAATGGAAATATTTTGGAAAGCTCTTTATCATTCACATTTTCTAAAAGAGGCATCCTAATAATTAGCGGTCTATTATCATCTTTCTCATTACTTAGTTGCAACCTGCATGGGTGGAAAGATAATTGGATAAAGTAAAAATAAATGAATGGAGGAAGATGTTCCCCCCAAAACCTTTCATTGAATTAGTTAGAAAAAAATAATTAAAAAGTTTTTGCTTTCCATTCCAATGCCTTCGCCATTCAAACAAAGAGAAAAATTAATATACTGACGTGCGGATATGTGTGTACGAGGAACGTAATTTTTTATTGGTAGTACGATTTTACGACCTAATCATTATTTTCATCGTTGATCATCTTGTTATCTTGTTTTTTTTATTCTGGTTTTATATGACCTTTTAGTATTGTCCTTTCTTGTTTATATTTTTATTATTGTGGTGCTTATGCTTTCCTGAGTCGATGGTCTATTGGAAAAAACCTCTCTATCCTCATAAGATAGAGTAAGGTCTGTATACATACTACACTCCCTAGATCCCACAGTATAAGATAAAACTTGGTATTATGTTGTTGTTGTTGTTGTTATTGTAATTGTAAGTTAATTTTTAATGTTTGATTGTTGGAAGTTATTTTTAAAAAAAGTATTTAAATTCCGAACTTCATATTATTTGCTTAAATTAACACCTATATACCATTATAGGTGTTAATTCCTCATGTCCTCATTTAGTGTCAATATTTTTTAAATACTAGTAGAATATAATTTTCCAATATAATTATTAAGTTTTAATATACACATTTTTGGGCACAATTTTCATTTACCAACCAAAAACCGAATTTTCTTTAAATATAAAAGATGACTTTCGTCATACTAAACACGATCTTTCGTGATGTATTCTGTCACGACCCGGATTTATCCCACCATCGGGCATCGTGATGGCGCTTACTAACGTAGCTAGGCCGGCCAAACATTTCACATTCTCTATCCAACCTCAACAATATAATATTCTAACAACAATTAAATAAATGCAGTAGACTTTAGTTTTAACAAAACGATATAAAAAATGCGGAAGTTGAAACATATCACTACCCAAAATCTGGTGTCACTAGCTCACGGACTACTATAGAATACTACAACAAGTCTGAATGAAAGAAAAATACATATGTCTGTTTCGGTACAATGAAAACAAACTAAAATAAAGGAAAGGGACTTCGCCCTGTGAACGCCAGCTAGGCTACATCGAGAGTCCCTGGACTGAAGATAACTCCCAGATAGAAAGCCTACTGCTGCTGTCTAAAAGCTACTCCTGGATCTGTGCACAAAGAAATGTACAGAGTGTAACATTAGCACAACCGACCCCATGTGCTGGTAAGTACCTGACCTAACCCCGGCGAAGTAGTGACAAGGCTAGACCGGACTACCAAATCAACCTGTACAATCCTATATACATATATATGATAAAAGGAAAAGAAATGCCGAAATTAAACAATTAAAAAGGGAGGGAAACATGCTGTGGGGGAGTACAATCTGAGTATAAAATTTATCAACGTAACTAAGAAAACATGGCACAATAATAACTATCAAAGAATAAGAAATTCAATCATTGCACGACATCAACCTTCGTGCTTTTACTCTCATTCTCACCCAAAGCAATCGAATAAAATGCACGGCATCACCCTTCGTGCTTTCCCTCACATGGCTCTCATTTCATGGCACGGAATGACCCTTCGTACAAATATAATCAAATCAGAGCACGGAATGTCCCTTCGTGCATAAACAATCAAAATATGACACGGAATGACCCTTCGTGCAAATATAATCAAAAATAGCACGGAATGACCCTTCGTGCAAATATAATAAAAAATAGCACGGAATGACCCTTCGTGCAATATCACTCTTCCTCACCCAAACAACAGTCATAACCAACGGGCAAGAGGAATAAACAAATAATAAGAACTATCCCGACAAGGGTACAACACAAATAACCATTAAGTCCCGGCAAGGGATCAATAACAACAACTTTCACAAACCGACGAGGGCAATACTCAATATATTCAAACCATC
>MDKF010082903.1:0-23973 GCA_026770625.1 Nicotiana glauca
CTCTCAAGTCTCATATTTACCAACCTGTACTCCATAATTATACCCCAATGGGCAATTATCCTCTCTAGGACCATAAGTTTCTCCTGTGCGTCGCTTGGGCATCCAATACATTTGGAATTCCATATGAAGAGAAGGTTAACTATTGCTCTAAGCTTCATGACATAATCTAGAGTATATAGAAATGAGACAATCCTATATGTCTTGGTAGTTAACCATTTATGTGAGTGGCCGGCACACACATATAAAGGAAACTCCACTTGACACGGCTTCATAGACTCCCTAGGACTCTTGAACCTAGTGCTCTGATACCAAGATTTGTCGTGCCCTGAACCTGGGCCTGGATGTAACACGGCACCCGGTGCCTGACTACATATGACTGAGTGAACCCACTAGCTAGCTGAATCAACATGTGATATCATAACATACTGAATGCGGAAGATAAACTAACACATGTTGGTATACTAAAAGTCTGGATGGTATAAATCAAAGTGCAGAAAAACCAATACAATTCTGAAATATATTTGTAGTCAACACAGCTTAATATAAAAAGCATGCGACTCTGTCTAGTTGTTACTCTAGTCTATGAAGCCTCTAATGAAGTACTGAAAATACTGACTGTCTGAAAATACTGAAGACTATAATAATGACAATGCCCCGAAAGAACTGGGGATCGCCAAATAGCTGGTACGAGAATCCTAACACTCAGAATCATCAACCTATAAATCATTACCTGCATTGTGAGATGCAGGCCCCGAGCAAAAGGGACGTCAGTACATTTGAATTGTATTGGTATGTAAGGCAACTGAAAGAAAGAATTATAAATGCTGAAACTGAAACTAAGCTTATGACTGAAATGATAACTATTGAAACTAAAACTGAAGTGAGAAGTGGTAACTGAACTGATAACCGAAAAGATAATTAATAACTGAAAAGATAACTGATAACTGATAACTGAAAAGATAACTGATAACTGATAACTGATAACCGAACTGAATAAAGGAAGTAAGGTCATGAATACTCCCTCTTCTGAATGATGAACAACCTATTTATCTGAATAAGCTACGGCCTCAGACCCAATATATATGTGCACATGCTACAGCCTCAGGCCCAAGTATACGAATACATAACTACAACCTCAGGCCCAAAAATGCATAAAGCATAAACTACGGCCTCAGGCCCAAATATGCATAAAGCATAAATTATGGCCTCAGGCCCAAATACAAGTGTTCAACATTCAGGAATTTAAAATCATAAACTGAGAATCATACTGCAATACATGATAGTGAAGTACTGAATCACATTGAGTTACATAATACTGGAATACTGGATCATACTGAGTTACATAATACTGGAATACTGAATGGGACTAGACTGAGACATGTGTTTTTGAACTGATTATGAATACTGAAAATTCAACTGTATATGGCATACTGAGTAAACTATACTAAGACTCGGGGCATCAAACCCAAGTCTATATTGAATACGCATTGAGCTCACAACGTTCAGAATGAAAGTCATAGGCGAGTTGTGAAGATAGAGAATAGAAGCTCTACAACTATTCAAGGAACTAGGCTTAACTATATTTCTGAGGCAATTGATACGTCACAAAAGAAACGTAGTGTAGGGAGAATTATTAACATTCCCAAACATAGAGAGTTAGCCTCGCATACCTTAACGCCCGGCTCTTGAGAGTAATACAACGTTTGTCAACCCTTTCAACTTTAATCTATAGCAATACAAGTCAAAAGGATTCCATATTAGCTATAATGCTCATGTTCTGGGCAATTAAGCATTTTATCAAACACTTGGTGAAAATAAAGCTTCATAGTCCTTATTAATGGTGTCTCTACACTCAACAACCCATTCTCTTGATCCTAGATAGATTCTAAAGTCTCAAATGGTTATAATCCATATTATTCTTCATCACCCATAAGGTAAACAACACCCTTAACCAATAATCGACAATCAACACCCAAACGCTATAATCGTTCATGATTTTTCTATCAAACCCATCAACTCATATCTCATGAACTAGGATTTATAATCATTAAACAAATGCTAGGATCAATTAGAGGGTGAAGACATTACCTTTTTGAAGTTCAATCCTATTGGATTCGAGTTCTAGGATTTCTTCTCTCAACAACGATGTCCCAATCGAATATCTAATGATATGCAGTGTTTACCCATGTTAATAAGATGTTGGAAAATTGAATTTAACTTAGAATCACCATTAGAACTTACCTTGGATGGTGGAAGGACCCTTAAGGAGTTAGGTTTTTGAGAGTTCCCTTTTCTAGAGAAAGTTTTATGTTTTGGGGCTGTAGGGGACGAAATATAGCTTTAAAACGACCCCCCACTAGTGCGTTCGCGCACTTGGAGGCTTGTTCGTGCTAGTTTTCACGCTAAACGGAAGTAACACTTCCTCCCACTAGCGCGATCGCGCACCTGGAGGCTTGTTCGCGCTACCGGGCGCGCATACGCATACTGTTCTGAAAAACACATATAACCTTTTGCAAAGAGATCCGTTCGGACTCCATAATATATCGCTGGAAGTCTATTTCAAAGGCCTACAACTTTCATGCTTTGCGTTTTCCCCAATTCCTTACATATTTTTGACTAAAACTTGATGGAAGACAGACCTTCTGCAAACTTAGTCAATTCTTTTCAAATCTTATGCACCTCTCTTTCCATCTTGATTTTGAAACAACTATTTTACCCATAATCATCCCGATGGGACTTCATATGTCCAAAATATAACCTTAATACTCCTTTAACTCATTTATACCTAAGCCAAATTTATGGGGAGTTATAAAGCCCCTCTCAAGAAGCTCCAAAATGGCCCCAAAATATAGAGAAAATGAGCAAAATGGCCAAACCCCGCCATTTAATGTATTCTGCCCATCAACTTCCGCACCTGCGGACTCCTCACTGCTTCTTCAGAGGCCCCATCGCACCTATGCCAGTAATCTCTTCTGTGGTCTTCCATCTCGCATATGCTCTTGCGCAGATGCGGTCAATGCCCCGCACCTACGGTCCTTCACCTGGGCGGTCATGTTCTGCTTCTGCGCCTCCTAGGCCGCTTCTGCGCCTCCTAGGCCTCTTCTGTGGCTCCGCACCCATGGACCAAGCCTCGAAGGTGCGGTTACACCAGTAGGCACCTAATCATTTCCCTTTAAATTCCAAATTTGATCTATTAACTATCCGAAATCCACTTGAGGCCCCCGTGACCCCAACCAATCATGTCAACCAGTCCCAAAACACATTACGAACTTGCTAGAGGACTCAAATCATATCAAATAACGCTAAAATCACGAATCACACCCCAAATAAAACTTGATGAACTTGGGAAATTCAAACTTTAACATTCGATGTCGAAACCTAAGTCATATTCAAAATTACGGACCTACTCCGACTTTCGGAATCAGAATCTGAACCCAATATCAAAAACTCCACTTCTAGTAAAACTTCTTAAAAACCTTCAAACTTCTATCTTTAGCCAAATGACTCCAAAATGACCTATGGACCTCCGAATTTACTTCCGATTGCGCTCCCAACACCAGAATCACCATATGGAGCTATTCTCAGACTCAAAGTCCCAAATGGATATTGATAACACTGAAATGCACCTCAACTCAGAATTATGAAATTCTTCGAAAAAATGCTAACTTCCACAATAGGTGCCGAAACGTTTTCGGGTCTTCCAAAACTCGATCCAGATATATGACCAAGTCCGAAATGATCATACAAACCTGCTAGAACCTTAGAATCTCAATTTCGAGGTGGTTTATTCAAAAATCCAATCTTAGTCAATTCTTTCAACTTAAAGCTTCCAAATGAGAATTCTCTTTCCAAATCAACTCCAAACTTTCCGAAATTTAATTTCGACCATGCGCACAAGTAATAATGCCTGAAATGAAGCTGCTCATTGCCACAAACTGCTGAACACCTGGTCGGATCGTTACAAATTACCTTTTGGAGTTCTGTATGAGTTCCAATAAGGTTTATGTCATCAACATATATGACAAGTACAACAAATTCCGATATTTTTTTCTTTATAAAAACACATGGACAAATGGCATCATTTATATAACCTTTCTTTAATAAATACTCACTAAGACGATTATACCACATTCGTCCTGATTGGTTTAGACCATATAAGATCTTTGCAATTTGATTGAAAACATTACCCGTGACTTCGAATTATGTGCTCTAGGCATTTTAAATCCCTCAGGAATTTTCATGTATATCTCATTATCAAGTGTGCCATAAAGGTAGGTGATAACCACATCCATTAAATGCATGTCAAGCTTTTCATGACAGCAAAACTAATAAGATAACGGAACATTATAGCATTCATAACGGGTGAATATGTCTCTTCATAATCGACACCAGGCCTTTGTGAAAATCCTTGTACAACAAGGCATACCTTATATCTTTGTACCTCATTTTTCTCATTCTCTTGCGTACAAAGACCCATTTATGGCCAACATACTTAACACCATTAGGTGTTTGGACTACAGGCCCAAAAACTTTACGTTTCGCAAGTGAATTCAACTCTGATAGGATTGCTTCTTTTTTGGCCAATCACGTCTTTGTCAATATTCTCCAGCAGATTGAAGTTTAAGATCCTCACTATCTTGCATAATGCTAGATGCAACATTATATGCAAAGACATAATCCACTACTATATCCAATCGATTCAAACTTATCTCAATATCGATTAGATTTATTGATAGTTCCTTATTTTTATGAGTCTCAATCTCAGTGATTTCTTAATGAATCTCAAGATTGGTTAAATCGTGGATTTCTTCATGAGACTCTTTTGTATTGTCATTTTGATCATTTATTTTTCTTTTTCTAGGATTTCGATCCTTACAAGCTAATGGTCTGCCATGTTTTAGGCGTGTTTTTGATTCATTAGTTATGACACTAGAATATTGTCCAATAGGGACATCAATACGGATTGGAACATTCTTTGCAGGGATATGTGATTTTGTTATCCTTTTCAGATTCGTAAATGCGTCTCACATTTTATTTGCTATTCTCTGCAAGTGGATAATATTTTGCACCTTTTTTTCACAAATAGAGGCACGTAGATCAAAATGAGATAATAATGGATTTTTTAACAAAATTTTCCGTTTGGTTTCACCAACTTCTCCCCCTAATTTTGGGAAAAGTGTCTCATCGAATCGAGAGTCTGCAAATCGTGCAATAAAAAAATCCCCTGTTAATGTTTCAAGGTAGCGAATAATGGAGGGCGATTCAAACCCAACATATATTCCTAACCTTCTTTGGGGACACATTTTGGTGCGATATGGCGGTACTGCGCACCCAAAAATTCTTAAATGGGATATATTAGGTTCATGACCCAAAACTAATTGCAACGGGGATTATTTATGATAATTTATCGTTTTGAGACAAACTAGCATTGTTGCATGTAAAATGGCGTGACCCCAAACAGAAGTGGGAACTTCGTTTTCATGAGTAACGGTCTTGCTATCAATTGCAGACGTTTAATTAAAGACTCTGCAAGACCATTTTTTATTGTGAACATGAGCTACAGGATGTTCAACTTTTGTACCAATTGATAAGTATTAATCATTAAATGCTTGGGATGAGAACTCAACAACATTATCAAGTCTAATAGACTTAATTGGATTATCGGAGAATTGCGCCCGTAATCGAATTATTTGTTCTATTAATTTTGCAAACGCGAGGTTGCGAGAAGACAATAGGCACATATGAGACCATCTAGAAGATGCATCTATTAAGACCATAAAATATCTAAACGACCCATCAAGCGAGTGAATAGGTCCACAAATACCCCCTTGTATACGTTCCAAAAAAATGCAGGAGACTCAATTCCGACCTTTGTTGGTGATGGTCTAATAATGAACTTGCCTTGATAATAAGAAGTGCAAGAAAATTCATTATTTAAAAGAATCTTTAAATTCTTTAATGGATGCCCATTTGAGTTTTCTATAATTCGTCTCTTCGTAATTGATCCAGGGTATCCCAATCGATCATGCCAAAGTACACAAGTTTTGGAATTAGTAACCTTTTGGTTTACAATAGAATGTGCCTCAATTGCACTAATTGTTATCCAACACACGCTACAAGACAAAGATGGGAACTTCTCAATAACCCTTTTCTGGCCAGAGACATATTTGGTAATGATGAGATATTCAATATTATTCTCATATGTTGTCTCAGTATGATATCTATTTCGGCGGATATCTTTAAAACTCAACAAGTTCCTCATGGGCTTGGAGGAGAACATTGCATTCTCTATGATAAGTATTGTTCCCTTGGGCAGAGTTATAGCAGCTCTTCCAGATCCTTCAATTAAATTACTACTAGTAGAAATTGTAGTAATATCTGTCTTACACATACTTAAATGAGAGAAATACTTCTTATCTTTGAATATTGAACTTTGATCCAAGTTTGCTTTGTGAAGTATCCATATTTGCTTCCCATGGTTTGACATACAAAATAAATATACAAATAAACATTAGTATATTCTTGTCTATTGAATAAATCATGAATTTATTCTAGCATTTAACAAGAAAAAAAATCGAATGAATTGATATACTAAAATAATATCTATTAATTTATTATCATTGACGTTGGTTACTGTTTATGGATGAAACAATCTCTAATATTAGTTCTCCCTCTATGAAAATATAATTGTGAAAATGTAATATGCTCGTAAAGAAAGGGAGATGTTCTTTCTTTTAATACAGGATCTAACGTAAAAAGAGAAGTCAAGAAAATACCGAACGAAATTAACATGCAACCTTTTGCAATTCAAAGCTCATTTTAAAGTTTTAGGAGAAAACAATTTTATCGTTATATATATATAACATATGTCAAAGTATATTATATCATAATTTCTGAAAACTTCCATACTCTGTTTAGTTGTTTCCGACAACAAAGAATACTAGAATTATATTTAATCAAAACGAACCAATACTTTTTCATGAAATAAACAATACTAATTGATACTAATGATTACTATTCATATAAAAAACTATAATTAAATGATGTTTATTCATCAGCTACTACGAATAGATAAAAATAAAAATTAAACTACTCAATCATCTTTAACCACGGATCCATCACCAATCAAGTGGTCTATTTTTCCATCAGGGTGCTCAAACAAATCTGTCACATCCAAGTGGGTGATGTCAAATTCATTATCATTAGCTTCAGGGTCTTTATTCTTTAGAGATGCTTGATAAAGCTCAACCAAATGTCTTGGTACACAACAAATATCTTTCCAATGCCCTTATCTACCCCTTATCCACCGTAACGATAACATTCAGTTTCTGAACAATTTGCCTTTGGCTTCTCATCTTTCCCTTTTCAATTTTGGTGGTTATTTTTCTTTGGAGGATGTTTAACACCAGAAAAATTTCCTCCTTGTCCACGACCACGAATAGGGCCACGGCCTTTTCTACGCTTAGCATAATGGAAATACACCTCATCCACTTCAGGCAATAATGTAGACCCAGTGGGTCGATTTTCGTGATTTCTCATGAGCAAGTCGTTATTTTGTTCAGCCATAAGGAGAAGCCATATATGTTGATGACATAAACCTTATTGGAACTTCTATAGAACTCCAAAAGGCAATTGATTATTTAAAGAAGGAATTCGAGATGAAAGATCTCAGAAAGACAAAATTATGTCTTGGTTTGAAAATTGAACATTTGGCAAACGGAACTTTTGTTCATCAATCTGCCTACATAGAAAAGGTATTGAAACGGTTTTACATGGATGGAGCACATCCATTAAGTACTCCGATGGTTGTTCGATCACTTGATGTAAATAAGGATCCATTCCGACCTCAAGAAAAGAATGAAGAGCTACTTAGTCCTGAAGTACTATATCTTAGTACAATTGGTACACTAATGTATCTTGCAAATACTATAAGGCCTGATATAACTTTTTCAGTTAATTTCTTAGCAAGGTATAGCTCTGCTCCTACAAGGAGACATTGGAATGGAATCAAACACATATTATGGTATCTAAAAGGAACTACTGATATGGGCTTATTTTATGGCAATAATTGCTGTCCTGATCATGTTGGTTATGCCGATGCTGGGTATTTATCTGACCCACACAAGGCTCGGTCTCAAACATGTTATGTTTTTAACTGTGGAGGCACTTCCATATCTTGGCGATCGACTAAGTTATCAATTGTGGCTACTTCATCTAATCATGCTGAGATAATTTCTATTCATGAAGCAAGTCGAGAATGTGTGTGGTTGAGGTCTATAATACATCTTATTCGAAACAAATGTGATTTGAAATGTGACAAGCTGCCCACGATTTTGTATGAAGACAATGCAACATGCATAGCCCAATTGAAGGGATGATTCATAAAAGGAGATAGGACAAAGCAGATTTCACTAAAGTTAATTTTCACACATGATCTTCAAAAGAATGGTGATATCAATGTGCAACAAATTCGTTCATGTGATTGGCTGATTTGTTCACAAAATCTCTATCGACGTCAACCTTCAAGAAGCTAGTGTACAAGATCAGGATGCGAAGGCTCAACGATGTGAATTGATGCTCTCATCAGGGGGAGTTAATGCGCGTTGCACTTTTTTTCCTTACAAGGTTTTGTCCAACTGGGTTTTCCTTGCGAGGTTTTTAACGAGGCAACCAAAAGCCGTATTACTAGATATGTGTACTCTTTTTTCCTTTTCTTGAAATTTTTTTCCCATTGCGTTTTATTTTAATTAAGGTTTTAATGAGCCACATTACTTATCGAGTAGACATTCAAGGGGGAATGTTATGAATAAAATTTTATTTAGAGTGAATGCCTATCTTGTCGAGAGTTTTACTTTGTGACTAAGTCATTTTTCCCCTATAAATAGAGGGGTCTTACCCCATAGTAAATCATCCCAAAATTCAATAAGAATTTTCCCTTTCTCTTTTTCTGCAATATTTTTCTTCTTCTTTTATTGTTTTATTACAGTTTAAAATAATTTTGATTTATAGGCAAAAACGAATGAGAAGGTCCGACGAAGATTCTTTCCTATGCGGACAAAAAAGATACCCACTACATGACCCATCAGTAAAGTAAAGATCGCTTGTTCAATAATATTCAGCAAATTGAGTAATATAATTATAGAAAAATACAGTAATAATTATGTTTAAAATAATTTTGATTTATAGGCAAAAAAGAATGAGAAGGTCCGACGAAGATTCTTTCCTATATAGAAATACTTGAATTAAAAATTTCAACAATTGTGGTAGTGATAAGCTGCCACTGATTATTAGTTTTAAAAGATTGAGATCAAATTGTGAGGGTTTATAACCTTATGATATTATTTTTTTAAAAACATCGAGATCATATTTTGGGTGTTACGATCTGTCGCTAATTGCTTTTAAGAACTGCCACAAATTAAAAATTAATATTATGGCGATTGTCGTGGAGGTTTTACAAAACTGCCACAGAAATGCTCGTGGAGAACGTGTATACCCTAAAATTAGATTAATAATTAAACTTATATTGCGGTTTTAAGGATATGTGGTTCAATCCAATACTAATTGATAACCAATAAATTAAATAGATAAAATGAAATAACTAAAACCATTTATGCTAACCAAATTTCAACCTTGACTTGCGGTAGCCTCGAGGTATGACAATAAGAACAGTAGAAGATAAAGAAACTCTGACCAACGGTAAAGCGAAATAGCAAGAAAGTAATGAATGTATATATTCTTCTCAGTAAAATAATGAATGTTACAAATCCTCTTTTATATAATAGGGGAGACCTAAATAAGGTACACTTCTAATTATAGTAGGAAATTATATTTGATAACTGGTTAACCGTCGAAGACCAATCCATTCTGAAATTCACACCATGATCTCTGGTCCGTTGCGGGTATCTCGCTCTTTCCATTACCGAATCATATCGGCATCATCTTATAGTATGCCTTCTTCTGACCTTGGTAAGTGATATCGACCTCGAACTTTGAAAGAAACTTCGACCCCGATCTCGACGTCCTGGTCTTCCGACGTGATATCACTTTTTCCATCGAAGGAAGAAATTGGGCAGCCCCTATTTCCACCGTATACAGATCGTCCCTCGTTTCTTAGAATAAAATGATAAGAAACTACTTGAGTCTGGATTTTTTGGAGACCCCGAGAATTATGTCATCCTTGTGACGTAAACGATCGAGGTGACCGAAATATCCCGTCGGTACCGTTCCCCAAACCATTAATGCTTTCCAGTGACGATTGGCCACTAGCACCACCGAACCATCGCCATAAGCCTATAAATATAGGCTTCATGGTTGAATGAAAAACTTTACTTCCACCTTCATCAATCTTTCTAAGTCTCTTTTCCTCTGTCCATCTCTTCTTTTCCACTGCCTGTTGAGTCAATTCCGTTAGTACCAAAACCCAATTTTACCTTTTTGCACTTTATCTCATATGAATCAAAGGCAAAAACCTTCAAAATTGTCCCACAAAAAGAGAAAGCTTCTTCTTCTTTTTCCTGGCCGACCGATGATAAAACGCCGGTAGAACCGCTCCCTCACGAGTATGTTCCCGGCCCTTGTGTTTCAAAAAATGACTTCAAAGTCAAAAACCCTTCGTGGGTCCCCGACCGATGTGAACACGGATCGAGGTATATTTTCTCGATAACGGTGAAACAACTTGAGGCTGTGAAAAAAGACTGCAACTGGGGGGTCGAGGTCATGGTTTAAATCCCTGCTCCCAAAGAGAGTATCACCACTCACGTGGAGGAGTTTCTAAGTGTCTACACTTACCCCTTCTTATTGGGTCCTCTTGACCCAGTTATTGTTGATTTTTGCAAGATGTATTAGGTTACCCTCGGCCAGGTGTATCCCCATTTTGGCGCATAGTGATTATGCTCCACTTATTCTCTGGCAAGTCCAAGGGGTTGGCATTCACTATGAGCCACCGCATTCGGTTGTATCGACCTTAACTTTTTTGAGGATTAATCAAGCTCCAATGCCGATCAACGAAATGCTTTTTTGCAAGAATTGATGAGGACAAGGACCGAAGCTGGATGAGTCGGTTCGTGCGGTAAGGACCTGCGACCTCATCGCCGAGGAGAAGCTGCCATTCCCCGGGAAGTGGAATCTTGATCGTAAGTAACGTATTACCTATTAATATTTGTACTCTATTTTTTACTTTATGTAATAATTTCATTTGTCTTGCTGTAATTTTCTAGTGTCTCATGTGATTCTGACCTCAAAGACTGGGTTTAGAAGCTGGCTGCGACTTCCTTTGCTGGCGTGACTTGGCAAGGGGCAGATGAGAGGTCAAGAATCATGGTAAGTTATTTTTTTGTAATCTTTTGGTGTCCTTTTCCTGTAACATTTTTTGCACTTACACTCCACTCTATTTTATGCAGGCCTCGGGGATGTTGCTAAAATGAGGCCGGCCGGCCTGGGGAATAGGTAGTTCCCAAATCAGCCAAGGACAAGAAAATGAAAAGAGCCTCACCTTTTTATACCCCGAAGTCTAAGAAGAGTAAGGCTCGTAAGCGGAAGGCCAACCCTGCCGCTCTACCTGCTGATGTAGCCAAAAAGCTACGAGATAAAGAAGAGGAGAGGAATGATGTTAGTTATGAGCTAGTGCCTCGAAAGAGGGGGAGCGTTAAAGCTTCAACAACGGATGGTATGGTTATGGCCGATGAGACTTACCCTCGGACCGAGGAGATCTCGGAACGTGCTCTGAGCAATGTCCCCGAGTAATCGAGGGTCGAAGATATTTCCTATTGTGATAAACAAATGGTGAGTGCGCCCAAAGGTTCTGGTAGTAGGGATCGTCAAAAGGGAGAGCGTGCCCCAAGAGACTTTCTTGGGGCAATTACTATTGATGATTCAGTGCCCGACCCTGAATTCTAAGAAGGGCCATTTTGGGAGGCTCGATCTATGGAGATCCCCGATGTGGGAACATCCCACGAAGAGGAAGATATATTTTGTGGCTTCCTTGTGGGGTCGATGATGTTTCCAACCTATATGCGATGATGGTTTTTAATGAGGCCAATCATCTCCTGAACCAGGTAAACTTTATTCCACGTTATTACGTTTGCTTTTATTTCCTTCTTGCTGATTTCTGTCATTTCTCCTTAGGTTGTGGTGCTTCATCAGGAAGCATTCACCAAGTCCCAAGCCGAGCGGAACCGGTGGGAGTCTGATCTCAAGAAACTTACCGAGGAGAGAGATGCCCTCAAATGCCTCTATGTGAAGAAAGAGGAGGAGATCAGGAAGCTCCGAGCAAACTTGGCCCAGGCTCATAAGGAAGAGGCTGAGCTAGATGAGCAGGTAATTATCCTTTTAAAAGAGTATGGTCTCGACTTAACTGTCGAGGCTAATACTTTAATATCTCAGTTACAGCACAAGCTGGAGATGATCAAGTTGCTCTGAGGGAAAGTCGATCAGATCAAAGCCGACTGCGATCGGTATAAGGAGAACATTGACTGCTTTGCTATAGAGAAAAAGGATGCCATGGCCAAATTGTCCTCAATTGAGGTCCAACTTCGGGGTGCCAAAGAGAAAAGTTCAACCCAGGCCAAAAGGATCGAGGAGCTCGAAGTCGAACTTACTGAGGCCAAGGCGGAGGTCAGGAAAACAAAGATCGCAGCTGACAAGTCCATAGTCGTGTATCTGGCTGATGCAGAGGCTGCTCAGATGGAACTAAGGGAGGCTTCCGATAGAGAGCGACAGAGCAATGACTTGGCTAAGTGCCAATCCTAGAGGGAGACCTTTGAGGAAATCTATGCTCGAGGTTTTGACCTCTCTAAAGAGATGGCTCAAGCTAAGGCGCTTGTAGCTGATGACAGGTTGTTTGTCCCCTCCGATGATGATGACAACAATAAAGGCAACCAAGACAGGTCTGATAACGATGAGGGTCCCGAAAGAGAAGCTGCCCTCGAGGGAGAAACCAGACCCGGACATGGTTAGAATTTTATTTTTCTTTTACTTTTTTTTGTAAGACCTCTATCGATCTCTTGTACATATCCTTCTTCATCAATATATAAAGGAAAATTTCTCTTGAATTCCTTCTCAATCTTTATAAACATGTTTTTTTGCCTTGTAAAATATTTAGCACAACTCTATACTTTGAACGGCACGTTCGAGACCTTGGTTTTTGGTGGCTTTCTCGAAGTCACCACAATTGAGTTCGAAGAAGGTTAGAACTTGAGGTATAGGCCCTTTTTGGTTTGTGTCAGATAATTGTGAATTCCCGTGCCATAGTCAAGTCAGTTTTTATTTGGGCTCGGATAATCGAACCCTTAGGTCCAGATGGAGTGGGAACAAGATCTCTAACTCCAAGTTTATTGCCCCTTAGGCTCTTTAGATCGAGCCGATATGGCCTCTAAAAGATGGCTGTTATTCCCCTCTTTCTGCTTAAAATACTTAGTAAAATTTTCTTTATGCCTTAGCATGTATTTTTTTACCCATTGGGTTTTTTGAGGGTTCAATGTCGATTAAAACTCCTCTACTTTTTGTGCCTTAGCACGTTTGTGTTAAGATAATTTGATACCTCTTAAGGTTTTTCGAGGGCTAATCTTATCGAAGCCGTTTTGAGTATTTGCCGAGGGTAGCCTTTTTCATCCGGTTTTTCAATGAATTGGAAGGCCTATTTTTATTGCGGGATTTATACGTCTTTGAGCCACATGAATTTGGTCCTTCAGTTTGGCGCATGATATAAGATAGCCATCACAATACGTGAAAGCAGAATGATGATAATAAATTAATAAAAAAGAAAAATTTGTTATGAATAGAATTGTAATTAGAGTGAATGTCTATATTTTAGAAAGTTTTACTTTGTGGTTAAGTCATTTTTTCTCTATAAATAGAGGGGTCTTACTCATTGTAAATCATCCCAAAATTCAATAAGATTACTCTCTCTTTCTCTACAATATTCTTCTTCATTGTTTTATAACACGTCATCAGCACGTACGTATAACTTTTTTCCTCTTCTAATTATGACTGATATTATGAAAAGAAAGTTCATTGCCCTTGAAATTTCGGGTGTTGATATTATGAAAAGAAAGTTTTTTGGGTGTTGGATGCTGAATTCCATTTAGATGCAATGGGTCTTGGAGACGCCATTAAAGACATAAATAAAGCATCCACCCAAGCCTATACTAAGGCCTTGATTTTCTTGCGCCATCACCTTGATGAAGGGTTGAAAATAGAATATCCCACAGTCAAATATCCGATTGTTTTGTGGAATAGCTTAAAGGAAAGTATGACAACTTAAAGTTGGTCACTCTTCCACAAGCATGATATGATTGGGCTCATCTGAGACTCCAAGACTTTAAGTCTGTTTCTGAATATAATTCTGCAATGTTCAGAATTACTTCTAAATTGAAACTCTGTGGAGATACTATCACTGATTATGATATGCTTGAAAAAACGTTCACAACGTTTCATGCCTCAAATATGGTCAAGCAACAACAATATAGAGAGAAAGATTTCAAGAAGTAGGTGCTTCAGCTTCCAACACTACGTGAACGCGATGCCCAAATGCGAACGCGATGCACAAGGACATCCTCTTACGCGAACGCGACTTCCCCATCGCGAACGCGATGAACAAACTAGGCTGGGCCCCCAGGCCCTCTTACGGGAACGCGAGGCCTCTATCGCGGATGCGATGGCCCAGAACTAAAAGTCTTCGTGAATGCAAAGGCTATTACGCGAATGCGAAGGCCAAAAGTGGCCTGCAATAGCTGCTGCATTTCTGCAATGCACCAAGTCCAAAAATGATCTGTTTAGCCATCCGAAATCACCCCGAGGCCCCCGGGACCTCGACCAAAAGCACCAACATATCCCAAAACATCATACGAACTTGTTCCAATCATCAAAACACCTCAAACAACACTAAAATCATCAATTCACATCGGATTCAAGCCTAAGTTTCTTCAAAACTTCCGAAACACACATTCGATCGAAAACTTGACGAAAACACCTCCAAATGGCCTGAAATTTTACCTGCACATCCAAAATCACCTAACGGAGCTACTGCAACTATCGGAATTCCATTCCGACCCTCGGATCAAAATCTTACCTATCAACCGCAATTCGCCAAAATTCTAACTTCGCCAGTTCAAGCCTAATTATACACCGGACCTCCAAATTCAATTCCGATCACGCTCCTAAGTCACAAATCATCCCCCGAAGCTAACCGAATCACCGGAAATCACATATGAGCCTTCTAACTCATAAGTCAATGTCCGGTTAACTTTTCCAACTTAAGCCTTCCTTAAAGAGACTAAATGTCTCATTTTCCACCAAAACCAAATCAATTCACTCTAACTCGCCAAATGCCGATAATGAAACATGAAGAAGAAATAAATGAGGAAAACGGGGCAATAATACCTGAGACGACGGGTCGGGTCGTCACATCCTCCCCAACTTAAACAAACGCTCATCCTCGAGCGTACCCAGAGTTGTATTAGAAGCCAACCAGTAGCTGAATGACCTTACCAAGCATATATCCGGGGTGATCCCTCGTCACCCTATCTTGCATAGGTCCGATAACACAACATAGCTGAAATTACCCAATCTAGACCATAAACCGTAGAACCACATTGCACTTTCCGAAATCATACCCAGAATAAACCCGAACCAGCTGTAATAAACCACACCTGCAACCTCAGGTGGAACCGTATGATATACCACTTCATCCATACACTCGGAACGATAGACTCTATTCACGGCAGTTGCCCACAATAACCAAATACCGATAGAAAACCTCTTATTAGCTAAAGTCTTATTCCATCACTTTCATATACTGCCAACGATATAGAAAACACATGATAAACCGTAACCATTCCTCAGATCACCCATACACGAAGCCACTTCCTTCTTGACTAATACCACAAGAGATTTCCGGGCCAAACCTCGATATAAACCCTCTAACCAGCTGAAATCACATCTGTTCGCATTCATTAATGACTCCAACGATCACCTCGAATTCAACACACCGCCCTGGTCATACGACACCTCAATACCGGCCTAAGCCACAACTTGCATAATGCACGCACCATTAAGGAACAGTCTGGACATACTCAAATCATGACAAATGACTCAAATGAAAGAGTTGTACCCCAAGCTCAACAGTACCATCACAACACAAAGCTGAGACCCCGTCTCACATCATAGAAATAGAGTACCTGAATCCTCTTTGAAAGGTCATAACTTCACGTGGCCTTGCCACAACGCGCGATCATATCCAAACACTATTACACATGAAGCTCCTCAAGTCACCATGCTCAAAATAGACAGCCACGCACAGATTGATGTCTGAAACCAATCAATCCATTATACCTACGGTGAAGCAAGTAATATACACAATTCAATCCTGAAAGGACACAACCGTTGCGCCATTCACCGAGAAACACCCAATACGGACTTTCCTCAGAAACCAGGAAACAAGGCATACAAAGAAACATATGGAAAACTATTCTCAACATCACACTATTGCGGCATGCAACCCGATCCAGATAACATACCCGTGGCGGCGTGCCACCTGATCCACACAAATATCTCACATAGGGAGATGCACATCAAGCCAAATTTTCTTATTATAAAAAAATACCGAGTATCGATCGTAAGCATACTGAGTGCACAATGATATCTACTTATAGCATTGTAAGCTACAAAACTCAACTTCCACCATGAATCTCGATAGCACCGCACTATATGGGCCCACAGTCCGAAAATCATGACGCCTCACAGCACAGAACAACAACTCATGGATCTCCCCAGATCACTAGCAGGTTTAGTAACGATCGAATCAACCTATCCTTCATCAATACAATTCGGGGCCAACCAAGCCAACTCAAGCTAAACACGTATCCAATCAGCTTACCAACAAACTCATTACCAAGAAGCCTGAAGCTGCTCCTTCCACTACTATAACTCATGCCGGAGCCGTAAGATACGGTGCCCGACACCAAAGCAATACCGAAATCCACAATCCCGCCCGGCAACATGCCCGACCACAAGGAACGCATCCGAAAAAGTCCCTCAATACCAGAACTGAATCAATGGTAAAAACCTCTATACTGACATGCGTCACAAAGGCCCAATTAAGGAAAGCAATCCTTCCCAGCCATCCGCTGGTCTTTGGAACGCAACCATTCTGCTAGAACATAGTCCGATGCACCTCGCCACGCAACCTGTGGTATTTTTCGACATAACCGATAGCACAATAGTCTAGAATAACCCAACACTGAGACAACCAGTATACACCCCAATATCATATCCAGAATCTAATATACCAAGCAAAGAAAGATCCACTCGGGCTTCCAAACCCCCAATAGCCGCTAGCAGAACCAATACACACTATCCACAACCACTATATAGCCTGAACATGAGAACTCTCAGTCTCTAGCTCCACATAGCACACAAATTACTATACCTGATCCCAAATTCTGCAGTATAAATACATATTACACCTCGAGTACCCAATCATTCCACGAAAGATATTCTAAAATTCCCCAAGTGCCACCAAACAAACTCAGATATCAACAGTCGATCTATCAAGAAAAATGCCGCAACACTACCGAAGTGCCATCAACTTAATCACATTGCCCTTTTTCTGAAACATATAACCTCGTCAAATCGCTATGATCAGCAATACCATTTCCTTAGTCATATGAGGATCATTCACCCTAATCATCTGACGCTCGATCCTCCAATCACCTAAAACTGCCCGTGCTGCTTAAGATTCTAATGACTCTCCATTCAGAACTTAACTGTAACCTCACACACAAAAATTCCAATTCTCCATAATATATCGCATATACCATACCACACTAGGATAACATGAGAACTCCATCTCCCTTTTCATAACCATAAACATCTATGTACTCCTCTAGTCAAGAACTCTCCATCAATCCCATCTAGGAGAGAAATCACTGCACATTCCATGCTTCGCATGCCCATAGGCAATGTATACTTCTCTAAACCACGGTAAAACTCATCAAGAACTATCTCTCCTAATTCCATTGCACAAGCTAAACTTCCAGGACTGAATCCTGCTACCCGAACCAAGCTAAGCAAGCTGTCAGAACTCAAGAGACTTTCTGCACAATACCAGTAAAAACTCATTACCTCGAAAACATACGAGGAATTAATCATATCCTTACCATACCGATTCGGTCTACTATCAATCTATTCCATCTATCTAATTTCTCTTTTTATTCATCATCCACTGGATATTTCTCCCTCATTGTAGCATCACAATGCCTCAATCCAGGCTTACCACACGAGACTCGAACATAAGGCCATACTGTCTTAGACCCATAGTCCGCTGAATACCCTCTCAGATGTTCCCATAAATACCACATTGCAGCATGCTCTGCTTGAAGAACTTCCTGCGAATATGAATTCATTGTCATTACTTTCCAGATATCGATACCTAGGATCCCATAATCAACACAAAAATACCACAAGTCTTGACCTTTTTTTTCCATTGAAAATACTGTCTCTAGCCACATACACAACCTTAAGACACCTGATTGCTACATGTAGAATCTTGAACACATTAAAACCATTCTCGAGAGTCATTCACTCTACTCAACTTTCATTTAGCCTGCTCAGCTATCAAAACCACCTGTGCCTCATTGGCACTCTGACACCGCAGGATACGACCCCATCTCAATACAAACAAGCATCTTCCTTCTCTATACACTGAGCACTCTTTACCAACAACATATCAAGACATCCTATTATTTGCACACATATACGAAGCATCATATATCCTTTATCAAAATTTTCCTTCACACGTGCCATCCTCGGATCAATTTCTGCAACCAAAACTGATCCGCCAGCATACCTCGAAACGGAACCAACATAGCTCATAACCGTGCAATCAGCTAATCAACGGCAACCTCCCCAACTTGGCTCGAAGCCATATATCAGGACACACTCAATAGCCTATAATACTTTTACTCTAATGATGCCACAATATCATAGTGATATTAAACTCAAATCATGTACAAGTTTTGTAAAAACACAGATCATCTAGTACCGTAATCCTCTACACATCTCGCATTCATCTCTACCTCAGTTGAGTCCACTATCTTAAGCGACCCAAATTCTCAGAATTCAACATATACCCTTCAGTTACACATGAGGTCTTCTAACATATACATAAGGATCATACCACTCAAGAACACTCCGTAGGAGATAACCAACCTGCTTCGCCTCAATTTAGTATTTCAGCACACCTCCCACCGCCATACACATAATACAGCCAATTTAGTCTTCCTGAATCTGAACTCATACCGCCACAAATTGAACTTAACTTTCCAACTAGGAGATACAAAAATATTCTTCACGCGCCCATAATTCGGGCTACACATCAAATCACAATAGGAATCGAACACTTAACAGTTCATCTATTATTCAACAGACTTCTTCATCACTACCAAGTCATAAAGATACACCTCGCAGTACTAAAATACTTATCACATGGATATACAACCGTCATTCCAGCTAATAGGGACAATACCGAACATATAAGTCAAAAACACTTGCTCACACAATCAGCACCTCGGTGCTCAAGCCATAGGCAAAGATCCGGTCTCAAGTCCTCCAGACTGGCCCAACATACTCACAAGGATTACCTCTCGCCCCTCGATCGTGGAATCACAAGCCATCAAGGCACATATAATACTGAGCGCTCAAGTGCGCATACAGACGTGTAGAAGGAATTTCAAGAGTTATATTCCAAGCTGAATCAAGTACGCACGATAAGAGTTCCAAGAATGGAAGTTTTCCTAAAGGTTCTGCAGCCTCTCGAGGATAAAAACAGACGTCTCCGTACCGATCCGCGAGACTCTACTAAACCTGCTCATGACTCGTGAGACCTAATAACTTAGGCTCTGATACCAACTTGTCACGACCTAATTTCCGAACCCGGTCATGATGGCGCCTCTCGTGAAGACAAGGCCAGCCAACTAACCAAAATTATCTTTTTAACAATTATTAAACATAAACGAATAGATAAATACAACTTGACGACAATAATAACTGGTATTTACAACCCAACACAACCCGACCGGGGTGTCACAAGTCACGAGCATCTAAAGAAGACTGAACACAACTGCTGGGCCAATAATAATATGCAGAATAAAATCTGGAATCAAAAGATGAAGTCTGGTGCCGCGAACGCTGGCGGTTATCTTGACCACTACAGTAGTAATACCTTCAATCAGCTATTAACCCGCTTCCGGAAGAACAATACCTGCAACTGCACGCGAGGTGCAGGGAGTAAAGTGAGTACTCCAACTCAATGAGTAATAAGAGTAAATAATAACTGAGCGGTAAGAAAACACGTAATGTACTCCATCATGCTATATAGGACAGTACGACCCTTCAGGAAACAGTAATTCCGTGAAAATGCTTTAGAAAATATCTGGCTCAGTTAAAAACCTCTTTTGAAAATATCCTTTTCCCAACAGTCAAGCAATTGAATGCATAATCAGATAGTGCAAGTCCGCACATAAGTTAGCCCCTCGGGCACATCACTCCATTAACAAATAACACCAGGGTATCTGGTAAACAGTGCAAGAAATAGCATGGATACCAATGATATCAGAGTGCCGTATGTCATGCCACGTAGTACAAACATGAACCAATGCATGAATGTAATGCAATGCACATGACCGCTACGGCGCGCAGCCCGATCCATTTGGGTACCCGCGCTCACCGTGGGGGTTCATACTCTGGAGGGGCTCCTACAGCCCAAGCGCAATATCAATATCACACCGCTTCGGCGCGCAGCCCGATCTATCCTCAGTACAGAGATGCACATATAACACTGCTGCAGCGCGCAGCCCGATCCATGCTCAGTCCAGAAATGCATATAAGCCCCTTGGGCAATAGTAAAATAGCAGTTCTCAACTCAAAACGTCAGAAAAATATCGTTTAAGTTTTCAAATCTTAGAAAGATGGCTGAGTTTGAGAAACAGTATTTAAAACCTTGGACCGAGATCAAATAATATGCAAAGTAATGCAAAAGCAGTGATATCAATCCCTGAAGGATTCAAATAATTGGCACAAAACCCAAAACATGGCAATCAGCCCAAATCATGATAGCATCAAGTAGGTTTCAGTCAATCATGCAGTAATATCAACAATCGGGATAGACTAAGTCACAATCCCCAATGGTGCTCTACCCCACGCTCATACCTGGCGTGCAAGTCACCACAATACAGCACTATGATGTGCAAATTCGGGATTTCAAACCCTCGGGATATCATTTACAAGTATTACTCACCTCGAACCGGTGAAATCTCTAGCTCGCGACTCCTTTGCCCCTCGAATCGGCCTCCACACGCGTCGAATCTAGCCAAAATCAGAGCGGATACATCACACTATGCCAAAGGAACAATACCCAATCGAAAATAATCAAAATATAATAGAAATCTCGAAACTAGCAAAATCCGAACCTGGGGCCCACTTCTTGAAAAATTACAAAACTCACATTACCGAATTCTTCGTCTCGCCATGAGTCCGTGCATATAAAATTCACTAAAATCGGAGTTCAAATGCCCTTTCAAATCCCAAATTTTCATTTCCAAACTCAAGCCCTAGTTCTTCAAATTTTCACCCAATTTTCCAAGAATTAAAGGTTGATTCTCTAATAAAATAGCGTTTCTAGGTCACGAGACTTACTTTCAATCAATTCCCGTCAAAACCTTCTTCAATTTCTACCAAAAAGCTCTTGAGGTGGTTCAAAAATGGAGGAAATGATAAATGGGTCGTGGATGAAATATCATTAATAAACCCTTCTGATGCCAATTTTCCTTCCCTCGCGTTCGCGATGAATAAAAATTCCCGCTGACCAATTAAATCTAAGCGAACGCGTACCACCTGACGCGAACGCGATGCTTCAGCTTCCAACACTACACGAACGCGATGCACCAGGACATCCTCTTACGCGAACGCGACTTCCCCATCGCGAACGCGATGAACAAACTAGGCTGGGCCCCCAGGCCCTCTTATAGGAACGCGAGGCCTCTATCGCGAACGCGATGGACCAGAACTACAACTCTTCGCGAACGCGAAGGCTATTACGCGAACGCGAAGGCCAAAAGTGGCCATCAATAGCTACTGCATTTCTGCAATGCACCAAGTCCAATAATGATCCGTTTAGCGATCCGAAATCACCCCGAGGCCCCCGGGACCTCGACCAAAAGCACCAACATATCCCAAAACATCATACGAACTTATTCCAATCATCAAAACACCTCAAACAACACTAAAATCATCTATTCACATCGGATTCAAGCATAAGTTTCTTCAAAACCTCCGAAACACACATTCGATCAAACACCCGACCAAAATACCTCCAAATGGCCTGAAATTTACCTGCACATCCAAAATCACCTAACGGAGCTACTGCAACTCTCGGAATTCCATTCCTACCCTCGGATCAAAATCTCACCTATCAACCGCAATTCGCCAAAATTCTAACTTCGTCAATTCAAGCCTAATTCTACACAGGACCTCCAAATTCAATTCCGATCGCGCTCCTAAGTCACAAATCATCCCCCAAAGTTAACCGAATCGCCAGAAATCACATCCGAGCCTTCTAACTCATAAGTCAATGTCCGGTTGACTTTTCTAACTTAAGCCTTCCTTAAAGAGACTAAATATCTCATTTTCCACCAAAACCAAATCAATTCGACTCTAACTCGCCAAATGCCGATAATGAAACATGAAGAAGAAATAAATGAGGAAAACGGGGCGGTAATACCTGAGACAACGGGTCGGATCGTCACACTTATTCAATAAGTGTGATGATAATTTTCCGCAAGACATAATGTTTGATTGAACCACTTAATTAATAAAAACAAATATTGTATTTTAATAAAAATTTCGTAGTGTCAGTTGATTTAAAATCAATCCTAACTTATTGAACAAATAGTTTCACACTAGTTTTCGTCCTTTTCGTTTGCAAGTTATAGTTTTACGCTAGTTTTCGTCCCTTTTATTTCTTTCGTAATTTTTTTTTTCACGATTCAACCATATCACAATTTAAACGAATACTTGCCCGATACTTGGCTTTACTAGCTTAGTACAGAAAACATGAAATTTGACATCTGCCCGGCAAAAAATATCTAACTCCTAACATAAATTACAACTGATGATAACTATAAATTTTGATCATTCTGAAACTTTATTCAATAGATTATGCTAATTCGACATACTAATTAAAATTATTACTCATGTAAACTATGATAATTATACGATGTTTATTCACTGACTAATACAAATAAGCAAAATAAAATAAAATCAAACTACTCAATCTTTTTTAACCACAGATCCATCACCGATCAAGTGATCTGTTTTTCCATCAGGGCGCTTAAAGAAGTCTGCCACATTTAAGTGGGTGATGTCAAATTCATTGTCATAGACAAACTTAGCTTCAAAGCCTTTATTCTTTAGAGATGCTTGATAAAGCTCAACCAAATGTCTTGGTACACGATAAATATTTGCACAATGCCCTTTTCCACCGCAACGATAACATTTAGTTTCTGAACCATTTGCCTTTGACTTCTCATCTTTCCCTTTCCACTTTTGGTGGTTATTTTTCTTTGGGGGGTGATTAAAACCAGGAAAATTTCTTCCTTGTCTACGGCCACGACCACGAATAGGGTCACGGCCTTTTCCACACTTAGTCTAATGGGAATACCCCTCATCCACTTCAGGCAATGGTGTTTTCGTAATTTCTCATGAGCAAGTCATTGTTTCGCTCAGCCACAAGGAGAAGAGAAATCAGCTCAGAGTACTTCTTGAAACCTTTCTCTCTGTACAGTTGTTGCAAGACCATATTGGAAGCATGAAACGTTGTGAACGTTTTTTCAAGCATATCATAATTGTGAGCACGTGATTTTTGCCTTATATGAGAATTATTCCAAAAAATTTCAAAATAAATAGTTTTGCATTGTGTGT
>MU733241.1:15056-34253 GCA_026770625.1 Nicotiana glauca
GCCTTCCTTTTGTCTATAACCTTTGACAACAAGTCTTGCCTTATATTTGTCAATAGTGCCATCATCTTTCATTTTCCGTTTAAAGATCCATTTTGAACCTAAAGGCTTATTTTCCTGAGGAAGATAACCAATTTCCATGTATGGTTATCCAAACTTGATGGAATCTCACTATTGACTGCTTCTTTCCAAAATGCTGAATCTGAAGATGACATAGTTGTTAAAATTTTGAGGCTCATTTTCAAGCAAGAATGTCACAAAATCTAGTCCAAAAGAAGTAGGTATTCTTTGACAATTGATATGCCTTGGATCTTCTTCACATGTAGTATTTTTCTTTGGTTTTTCCCGTAGTCGTTTAGGTTTTTTACTTAACGACTCGCATTCAGTTTTATATGAATAGATGCTTTCAAATAAATTGGCTAATTTTATTAATATTTTATTAAATAATTAAAGATATTTTGTCCAAAAAATATTAATCAATCAATCGATATTTGACTGAATCGGAATCCGAAGCCGAAGTCGAGCTGAGCGAGCGATGACAACGATGGCGCGAGGCTTGACTTCTTCTTAACTCGTTAAGAACTAGAGAAGAGAAATTATATATATAACCATCAAAAGCCTTTTCTTCCTCTAATATGGGACAATGTCCTTTTGTCAAGGACAAAAATCTAAATATTTCACTTTCCCTCCATTTCCCGTTCACTCTTTATTTTAATCTAATCAAGCTTAAACCCAACAATTCCGCACATGAAGGGGGAATGAATTTAAAATAAGGGAATGCATGGACGCGTGTGTGATTTGCATGCAAAAATTAATTGCATATGGATAAGTAGGTTTTCTTTTGAACTTTCCATAGTGAACTTATATCGTATATACTCTGTCAATCGGTAGATTTGATATATTAGAACCGTCGAGCTTTATTGTATACCTAGACAACATAAGTCACACAATCAACCCTTAACCATCTATGGTTCTCACGGTTGTGCTCGTTTCAGCCATGAACACCGCCGGATTTCATGAGTGCTTAGAGAATGGTCCTTTACTTTCATTCCCCTTGAAGCGGCTTACACTTCACACTCACATATATAATTTCTAAACGTGTAATCCTATAGACACACATCTGGTCATATCCTGCCAGACTTAGCAAATCATTTAAAAGCTTTAAGCTTTATTGAATATTCAAAAAGCCTTAATGCTTTACCTCGATTTCTGAACATTGTCTTTATCATGAGAATGAGTTGAGTTATTTGATAATGTTGAACCTTCCTTCATAACTTTTTTTGGTCTCATTGAACCTAGCTCTTGGTTCTCCAGTCTACTAGGTAGAACTACCGCCATGATGACTTGTCTTAGGCCTTAACCCATACCCTTTGATGATCTTTCAACTGCCTCTCTAGATAGGTCTTTTAAAAGTGGATCTGACACATTATCTCTTGACTTTACGTAGTCAATTATGATGACCCCACTAGAGAGTATTTGTCTAATGGTATTGTATCTCTGTTGTATATGACGAGATTATCCATTATACATAATGTTCCTTGCCCTACCTATTGCCACTTGACTGTCACAATGTATACAAATAGGTGCCAAATGTTTGGGCCAAAATGAAATATCTTCCAAGAGCCATTCAACTTCTTCACCGGCCTTATCTAAAGCTATGAATTCATATTCTATTGTAAAACGGACGATGCACGTTTGTTTGGATGATTTCCAAGGCACTACTCCACCCCAAATTGTAAAAACATATCCACTCGTGGATTTAACTTTAGATGATCCGGTGATCCAATTTATATCATTATATCCCTCGATCACGGAGGGATATTTTTTATAATGAAAAGAATAATTTAGAGTATGTTCAGATACCCTAAAGCTCGTTTCATTGCCATCCAATTTATTTGATTGGGATTACTTGTAAAACGACTCACTTTGCTAATAGCTCATGCTATATCTGATCGCGTACAATTCATGATATACATCAAATTACCCAATACTCATGCATAGTCCAATTGTGTGTCACTTTCATATTCATTCTTTTGAAGTGCATAACTCATGTCAATTGGAGTCTTGGCAATCTTAAAATCCAAATACTCGAACTTGTCAAGTACTTTTTCAATGTAGTGAGATCGTGATAATGCTAGACCTTGTGGAGTCTTGTGAATTCTGATTCCTAAGATCATGTCAGCAGCTCCTAAGTCTTTCTTGTCAAATTTTCTAGCCAACATGCGCTTAGCATTTATATTTGTCATTTTCTCATTATCAACATGTCATCAATATATAAACAAATAATAACTTCATGACCTGGAGTGTTTTTACTGTATACACATTTGTCATAATCGTTGATTTTAAAACCACTTGCCAACATTGTTTGATCAAATTTGACATGCCATTATTTGGGTTATTGTTTAAGTCCATAAAGTGACTGAACTAGTTCTCACACTTTCTTTTCTTTAACCGAAATCACAAAACCCTCAAGTTGTTCCATGTAATACTCTTCCTCCAATTCTCCATTTAAGAAAGCTATTTTAACATCCATTTGATGGATTTCAAGACCATAAACAACTGCCAGTGCCACTAACACCCTAATAGATATTATCCTCGTTACTGGTGAGTAAGTGTCAAACTAATCATTGTGTTCCTTTTGTATATAACCTTTGAAAACAAGTCTTGCCTTATATTTATCAATAGTGCCATCAACTTTCATTTTTCATTTAAAGATATTCGAACCAAAAAGCTTATTTCCTAGAGGAAGATCAACCAATTCCCATTTATGGTTATCCAAAATTGATTGAATCTTACTATTGACTACCTCTTTCTAAAATGCTGAACCTAAAGATAACATAGATGCTTTAAAAGTTTGAGGCTCATTTTCAAGCAAGAATGTCACAAAATCTGGTCCAAAGGAAGCAGGTATTCTTTGATGTTGTCTATTCCTTGGATATTCTTCACGAGGAGTATTTTCCTTTTGTTCTTCCCTTAGTCGTTTAGGTTTTTCACTTAATGACTCGCGTTTAGTTTTATACGGATAGATGCTTTCAAAGAATTCTGTATTATCTGATTAAATTAACGTATTATCATGAATTTTGATATTATCAGATTTATGAACCAAAAACCGACATACTTTATTGTTTGTAACATATCCAATGAAAACGCAATCCACAATTTTTTTCCCCAATTTTTACCCTTTTGGGTAAAGGTAAAAGGGTAAAGGTACTTGTACATTTAAACACCGTCACACTTTGAAATATTTTAAGTTGGGTTTCTTCCTTTCCATTTTTTGTATGGAATAGATTGTATTTTGCTATGGGGTACTCTGTTGAGTATTCGGTTAGCTATAAGGATAGCTTCGTCCCATAAACTCTACGGTAATCCTAAACTTATTAATAAAGAATTAATTCTTTCCTTTAATGTTCATTTTTTCCTTTTTGCTATTCCATTGGATTGAGGTATGTAGGGGGCAGTAGTTTGATGGATAATTCCATATTTCGAACATATTTCTGCAAACAGAGATTCATATTCTCCACCCCTTTCACATCTAATCATTTTGATCTTTTTATTCAATTGATTCTCGATATTATTTTTGAATTACTTAAATGCTTCAATTCTTCATCCTTACTATTAAGCAAATAAACATAACAATATCGAGTGCAATTGTTAATAAAAATTATAAAATACTTTTTCCCACCTCGAGATGGTGTCAACTTCATATTACAAATGTCAGTATGAATTAGGTCTAAAGGATTTGAATTTCTTTCAACGGACTTATAAGGATATTTTACAAACTTAGATTCAACACATATTTGACATTTTGTTTTATTATACTCGAATTTAGGAATAACTTCTAAATTAATTAACTTCCGCAAGGTTATATAATTGACATGTCCTAAACGAATATGCCATAAATCATTTGATTCCATTAAATAAGAAGAAGTTAAAATTTTATTCATACTGTCAAAAACTATTACATTGAGTCTGAAAAGGCCCTTTGTGAGGTAGCCCTTTCCAACACACATTTCATTCTTGCTTACAACATCTTTGTAAGATACAAATACACATTTGAATCCATTATTAACAAGTAAAGAAGTAGAAACTATATTCTTCCTAATAGTAGGAATATGAAGAACATTGTTGAGCGTTAACACCTTGTTGGAAGTCATCTTGAGGAATATCTTCAAATAACCTTAATCTTGGCTGTTGCAGTATTTTTCATGGAAAGCTCTTCTTCGGGGGCAACAATATAGTAAGTTGCAAATGCTTCTTTGATAGCACAAACATGTCAAGTGGCTCCATAATCAATCCACCACTCCTTCGGATTTCCAACTAGGTTGCATTTCAAAAGCATTGCACACAGATCATCAATGTTATCATTCTTCTCCACTATGTTTAGCTTGTCCTTTTTCTTATCCTTTTTCGGGAGACGACAATCAGGAGTTTTTCCACAATTTAGAGCAGTCTCCTCAACGATATTAGCTCCCATAGTCGTTAAATTTCCATGAGACTTCTTCTTGGCTATTTTGTTGTCTTCCTCATTCTTGATACGAATCACAAGATCTTCCAACTTCATTTCCTTGCGCTTGTGATTAAGATAGTTTTTGAAATTTCTCCATGAAGGAGGAAATTTTTCAATCATTGGAGCCACTTGAAATACTTTATTCACTATACCTTCAACAATAAGGTTGTGAAAAATAAGTTGAAGCTCCTAAATTAGGGTTCCAACAGTTTTCATGTCTATCATTTTATAGTCTAGAAACTTGGCAACCGCAAACTTCTTCAAGCATGCATCTTCATTCTTGTACTTCTTATTAAGTGCGGCCCATAATTCTTTCGAAGGATTCATAGAACTATAGACATTATACAAGTCATCCTCTAAAGAACTTAGGATATAGCCTATGCAAAGAAAATCTGCTTGTTTCTACGCCTCAACTGTAACGACCTGGTCAGTTATTTTGAGAATTTACGCCTCGATCTCCTATTAATTACTTTTCCCATGTTTATTTCTACTAATGTGGGTTTTCGGGAAGATTTATTTTGAGTTACAAAGTATTTTGGAACAGTTAGTTCCTAAATGAGAGTTTCAGCTTTAGAATTCAGACTGTAGTTAGAATAGTATGAAGGCGGCCTCAGAATGGAATTTCGTCAATTTTGTTAGCTCCATTGAGTGATTTCGGACTTAGGGGCATGTTCGGATTGTGTTTTGGACGACTGTAGCTTATTTAGGCTTGAAATGCCGAAAGTTAAATTTTTGAAGTTTCTGAATTAATAGTGAAATTTTGATATCGGGGTCGGAATCCAAATTTGAAAGTTGTAATAGTTTTGTAGTGCTGAATGTGACTTGTGTGAAAAATTTGGGGTCAATCGGACATGGTTTGGTTGGTTTTGTCATCGGATGTAGAATTCTTAAGATTTCAAATTCATTAGGCTTGGATTGGAGGGTGAGTCATGGTTTTAGCTTGTTTGATGTGATTAAAGGATTGAACTAAGTTCATATGATGTTTTATGATTGGTTCTCATGTTTTGTTGAGGTCCCGTGAGCCTCGGGTTTGTTTCGGATGCTCAACGGGTCATTTTTGGACTTAGGAATGCAGTAGATTTTGCTGGGTTTTTTTTTGCAGATAATTGGCCTTCGCGTTCGTGAAAGGGAGCAGCGTTCGCAAAGGCTGGCCAGTGGAAGCATCATGAACGGGAGGTGGTGAGAGTGTTCGCGAAGAGGAAAGGCGGAGCAGTTGGGGACCCCAAGGAATTGCTCTACGCGTTCGGGAGTACAGGGTCGTATTCGCGAAGGTCCTGGAGCTGAGCGTTCGCGAGTGGACCCTCACGTTCACGAAGAAGGAATGCATTGCATTCGCGATAGAGGTCTTGCATTCGCGAAGAAGAACGCGTCTGAGCAGAACTTAAATTCCAAAATCGAGGGTATGAGTTCATAACTCAAAAATTGGATTGAGAGCTCGGTAGGAGGCAAACATTTTGGAGATTTTTGGAGGAAGTTTGTGGGTAATGATTCCTAACTCCCTTTTGATTATATCCCATTGATCTAAACATGAATTCATCATTTAATTTCAGATTTAGGGTGAATCATTGGGGGAAATTTGAGAAAAGCTCTTATGCCTAATTTTGGGATTATGATTGTGATTTTGGTATGGGATTTGAGTGAATTCTGTATGGTTAGACTTGTGAATGAATGGGTGTTCATAATTTGTGAATTTACCCTATTCCAAGACATGGTCCCGGGGAGGATTTTTGGGCGTTCTTGTATTTTCTTGCCTTAGCTCCCATTTCCTTAGCTAAATTAATTTACTGTAGTTGTATTTGCATTATGATATTGATTTGATTAGATTTGGGACACTCAGAGTTGGATACTCGTGACAAGAGTGTGATTTTGGATTGATTTTGAGCGGGTTCAAGGTAAGTGGCTTGCCTAACCTTGTGTGGGGACCTCCCCTTAAGATTTGGTACTGTTGTTGTTATATGAATGTCGTGATGAGTTTGTACACGTACTAATTGTTGGAAAACCCCCTTTTCATTAAATAATTAATTGTGTTTCCTTTTTGTTGAACATTACTTGCAATTGAAAGCCTACTATTTAGCTTAGGAAAGCAAGCGTAAGTGACTTAACTATTCTATCTGCTTAAACTATTTACTTGTATTCTATGCAGCATGTTTAGAGTAGAAATATCTGTTTTCTTGGTACGAACTTGGATATAACTGTACATTCTTTCTAGAGACTGTTGTGTGTTTACTTTGGGACTACGGGATGATATCCCCGGGAGATCCCCTTGCATGTTTACTTTGGGACTACGGATAAGTATTCTGGGAGATCCCCTACGCATTTATATTTGGGACTACGGGATGATATCATGGGAGATCCTCCTGTACCATGTATTTATGTTTAGGACTACGTATCGATATTCTGGGAGATCCTTTTCACATTTATATTTGGGGCTACGGGACGTTATACTGGGAGACCCCCTTTATTATCTCAATGTATTGGGTTGTTTCTTCCGTGATTTCATCCTTATTGGCTGTTTGCATCTTTAATTATACTGTCTCATTTTACTTTATTTTACCTTGTTATATATACGTAACCAGTAGGAACCTGACCTTACTCGTCACTACTCGACCGAGGTTAGGCTCGGCACTTACTAGGTACTGTTGTGGTGTACTCATGACCTTTCTTGCACACGTCTTTCATGTGCAGATCTAGGTTCTTCTGCTCAGCTGTTCTATCAGTGAGGCGAGCGATATTAGAGACTTTGAGGTATATCTACCACATCCGCAGACCTAGAAGTCCCTCTTTGTTATTTCCCTTAGCTTTAGACTTCCTGTATTTTTCTCTTGATTAGACATTCCGGAGTTACAACACTATGTAGTTTTCTCTAGCTTGTGTTTTCATGAGATTTCAAGTTTTGGGAGTTTGATTTAGTTTTTAGAGTATGTATTGTATATTCTGAGCAACATTCTAAACTCTTTTATTATGTTTTAAATCATAACTTGCTAGTTTTGTATTTTATTTTCCTTTTCCGTAATTTTTAGGCTTACCAAGTTGTAGAGACTAGGTGCCATCATGACAGTTTATGGAGGGAAAACTTGGGTCATGACATGTTAGTATCAGATCTCTAGGTTCATAGGAGTCATGAATCACAAGCCAGTTTATTAGAGTCTCACGGATCGGTACGGAGACGTCTGTACTTATCTACGAGAGGCTATGTAACTGTTAGGAAAATTCCACTTCATTTGATTTCCTTTTCGTGAGAGACTTTTGATATCAAGATTCTAAACCTCTATCTTCTATTCTCTCACATATGGTGAGGACACGTGCTACCAGAGATGACCAGGCACCTGTGCCCCCTGCTAGAGCCGTAGAGGTCAGGGCCGAGGTAGAGGCCGAGGACGCGCACGTGGTGTAACCAGCTGCTACAGAGAAGCCATCAGTAGCTCCAGCCGGAGCCCGGGCACCTAATATGTCCACTACTACTACTACTCCAGCTCTCCAAAAGACTCTTGCACAGTTCATGAGTATGTACACTACTCTAGCTCAGCGAGGGTTGCTTCCCCTTGCCACAGCCATGTATCAAGCCAGGGGAGGAGAAAGGACTCCCGCCAGGACCACTCTTGAGCAGCGAGTGCATCCTAAGATTATACATGTACCGCCTAGAGCCCCAGTTCAGCCCAAGGATAGGGCAGTAGCTTCAGAGGAGGAGTAGAGGAGGCTTGAGAGGTTCAAGAAGTACCAGCCTCCTACATTCAGTGGTCTAGAATTGAAGGATGCTCAGGGATTTTTAGAGGAGTGGTATTGTATCCTCCGTACTATGAGTATATCAGGATCGAGTGGGGTTTCTTTCACTGCCTTCCAGCTTGGAGGAGCAATCTATCAGTGATGGCGTACTTTTGAGCTGCACAGCCCAGCTGAGGAAGCTTCCTTGACATGGACTCAGTTTTCAAATATGTTCTTGAGAGAGTATGTCCCTTAGAGCCTCAGGGATCACATGGCGCACAGAGTTTGAGCATTTACGCCAGGGTACTATAACTGTTTCAGAGTATGCTATCTGTTTCACTGACTTGGATAGGAATGCACCAGTCTTGGTTTCTACGATTCGTGAGAGAGTTTTTTGGTTTATTGAGGGGCTTATTCCCAGCATCAGATCTAGCATGGCCGGAGTTTGAGATGGATATCTCTTATCAGCAGGTGGTGAGTATTGCTAGGAGAGTAGAGGGCATGCACGGTCGGGGTAAAGTGGAGAGAGAGGCCAAGAGGTCTTGGGAGTCAGGCCATTATTCTGGTGCCCGTGCCCCAGCTGCAGTTCATCATGCTAGGGGTTATATGAGTTTCCCCATTCATTCAGCTCTTCCAGTAGCCAGTGGTATTCCAGCTCCTCCTAGACCTCAGGAGCCTTATTATGCACCTCTAGTATCTAGTGTGCCTCCTGCACGGGTGCTTTCAGCGGTTAGTCCAGCAGACCTGGACTGATCCAGTCATAGCCGCCATATCCTCCCAGATCTTGTTTTGAGTGTGGCGACACACACCATATATTAAGGGATTGTCCTAGACTTAGAAGGGGTGCACCTCCACAACCTTCTCTGTCACATCGTGCTCCACCGGGTCCTTAGGCTATGATTACAGCACCAGCTACCACCCCACTCGCCCAGCCAGCTCAAGGTAGTAGGGGTCGTCTTGGGGGGGGGGAGGTCAGACTAGATACTATGTCCTTCCTGCCCGTATCGAGGCTGTTACCTCCAATTCTGTCATCACAGGTATTGTTCCGGTTTGCCATAGGGATGCATCGGTTCTATTCGATCCAGGCTCCACTCATTTTTATGTGTCCTCTTATTTTGCTCCGTATTTGGGCGTATCTCGAGATTTCTTAAGTTCCCCTATTTACATTTCTACTCATGTGGGAGATTCTCTTATATAGATCGCGTTTATCGGTCATGTTTGATTGCTCTTAGTTGTTTTGATACCATAGCCAATTTATTACTGCTCAGCATGGTAGATTTTGATGTTATCTTGGGCATGGACTGGTTATCGCCCCATTATGCTATTCTTGATTGTCAAGCCAAAATCGTGACACTAGCTATGCCAGGTGTACCACGAGTAAAGTGGAGGGGTAACTTAGATCACACTACCAGTAGAGTTATTTCATTTCTGACGACTCAATGAATGGTTAAGAAGGGGTGTGACCCGTATCTAACTTATGTGAGAGATGTCAATATTGCTACCCCTACCGTTGATTCAGTTCTAGTAGTACGGGTGTTCTCTGATGTGTTTCTAGCTAATTTTTTGGGCATGCCGCCTGACAGAGATATTGATTTTGGCACTGATCTGTTACAGGGAACTCAGCCCATTTCTATTCCTCCTTACCATATGGCTCCTCCTTGGTTGAAGGAGCAATTACAGGAATTGCTTGATAAGGGTTTTATTCGGCCTAGTGTATCATATTGGGGTGCTCCTATCTTGTTTGTGAAGAAGAAGGATGGTTCTATGTGTATGTGCATTGATTATTTCCAGTTAAACAAAGTTACAGCAAAGAATCGGTATCCTTTGCCTCGTATTGATGACCTGTTTGATCAGTTACAGGGTGCTCATGTATTTTCTAAGATTGACTTGCATTCAGGCTATCATCAGTTGAAGATTTGGGAGCTAGATATCCTGAAGATTTCCTTCAGGACTCTGTATGGTCATTACGAATTCCTTATTATGTCATTTGGGCTGACCACTACCCCAACAACCTTCATGCTTTGATGCATAGTGTATTTCGGCCTTATTATGACTCATTCATCATTATCTTTCTTGGTGACATTCTGGTATAATTTCGGAGTCGGAAAGATCATGAGCAGCACCCGAGGACAGTGCTTCAGACTTTGAGGGAAAGAAGTTATAAGAAAAGTTCTCAAAATGTGAGTTCTGGTTGGATTCTATGGCATTTTTGGGTCACGTAGTATCGAGTGAGGGGATAAAGGTAGATGCAAAGAAAGTGGAAGCAATGCAGAGTTGGCCCCGACCATTCTCAGCTACAGAGATCCATAGTTTTCTTGGTTTAGCGGGTTATTATTGTTGATTTGTTAAGGGATTTTTATCTATTGCAGCACCTATGACCAGGCTGACCCAAAAGGGTGCTCCGTTTAGGTGAACGGATGAGTGTGAGGAGAGCTTTCAGAAGCTCAAGATAGCTTTGACTACAAACCTAGTATTAGTATTGCCTATAGGTTCAGGGTCTTATACTGTCTATTGTGATGCTTCGAGGATTGGCCTTGGAGCGGTATTGATGCAGGACGGTAGGGTAATTGCTTACGCATCCAGACATATGAAGGTGCATGAGAAGAATTATCCTGTCCATGACCTCGAGTTAGCTGGTATTGTTCACGCCTTGAAGATCTGGTGTCATTATCTGTACGATGTTCCTTATGAGATCTATATTGATCACCGGAGTTTGCAGCATCTATTCAAGTATAAGGACCTAAATTTGTGCCAAAGGACGTGGTTAGAGCTGCTGAAGGACTATGATATCACTTTCTTGTATCACCCAGGCAAGGCCAATGTGGTGGCCGATTCTTTGAGTCGCCAGGAGGAGAGTTTGGGGAGTTTGGCTTATCTACCAGCAACAGAGAGGCCCATGGCAATGTATGTTCAGGCCTTAGCCAGCTAGTTTGTGAGATTAGACCTTACGGAGCCCATTCGGGTCCTTACTTGTGTGGTTTCTCGATCTTCCTTGTTTGATCGTATCTGAAAGCGTCAGTTTGATGACCCTTATTTGCTTGTCCTCAAGGACAAGGTTCTGCATGGTGATGCCAGAGATGTGACCATTGGTGATGATGGGGTATTGAGGATACATGGCCGGATTTACGTACCCAATGTTGATGGGCTTCAGGATTTTATTCTATAGGAGGCCCACAGTTCGCGGTATTCCATCCATCCCAGTGCCGCGAAGATGTATTAGGATTTGAGGCAACACTATTGGTGGAGGAGGGTGAAGAAAGACATAGTTGGGTTTTTAGCTCGGTGCCTCAATTATCAGTCGGTGAAGTATGAGAAACAGAGACTGGGTGACTTGCTTCAGTAGATATGAATTACGGAATGGAAGTGGGAGCGTATTACCATGGACTTAGTAGTTGGGCTTCCACGGACTTTGAGAAAGTTCGATGCCATTTGGGTGATTGTCGATCGGCTGACCAAGTCCGTACACTTCATCCCTGTGTGGACTACCTATTCTTCAGAGCGGTTGACGGAGATTTATATCCAGGAGGTTGTTCGTCTGCATGATATTCTAATTTGTATCATTTCAGATAGAGGTACTCAGTTCACATCATGATTCTGGAGGGCCGTACAACATGAGTTGGGCACTAGGGTGGAGTTGAGCACAACATTTCACCTCCAGACGGACGGACAGTCCGAGCGTACTATTCAGATTCTTGAGGATATGCTCTGTGCGTGTGATGGAGTTTGTAGGTTCTTGGTATCAATTCTTGCCACTGGCAAAGTTTGCCTACAATAACAGTTATTAGTCCAACATTCAGATGGCACCATACGAGGCTTTGTATGGTAGGCGGTGTAGATCTCCGGTAGGTTGGTTTGAGCCGGGTGAGGCTAGATTATTGGGCACAAACTTGGTTCAGGACGCTTTAGAGAAGGTTAAGGTGATTCAGGATAGACTCGCACATCCCAGTCCAGAAAAAAGAGTTAAGGGACCGAAAGGTTTGTGATGTTTCCTATTTGGTTGGAGAGAGGGTCTTGCTTTAGGTTTCGCCTATGAAGGGTGTTATGAGATTTAGGAAGAAGGGGAAATTGAGTCTGAGGTTTATTGGCCCCTTTGAGGTATTATGATGTGCTGGGGAGGTTGCTTATGAGCTCGCCTTACCTCCCAACCTAGTAGGGGTTCATCCGGCATTTCATGCTTCGATGCTCCAGAGGTATCACGGTGATCCATAAAACGTGTTGGATTTCAGTTCATTCTAGCTGGACAAGGATCTATCTTATGTTGGCGATCTAGTGGCTATATTAGATAGGCAAATTCAAAAGCTGAGGTCAAAGAATATTGCATCAGTAAAGGTTCAGTGGCGGGGTCAGCCGGTCGATGAGGCGACGTGGGAGATCAAGCAGTAAATGCGCAGCCGTTACCCTCATCTTTTAACCACTCCAGGTATGTCTCTATGCTCATTCGAGGACGAACGAATATTTTAAGAGGAGGAGGATGTAACGACCGGACCGATCGTTTTGATGATTTACACCCCAATCCCATATTAACTACTTTTACATTGTTTATTTATGCTATTGTGGGTTGCAGGGAAGGTTCGTTTTGAATTTCGGAGTGTTTTGGTACAATTGGTCCCTAAATGAGAGCTTAAGCTTTAGAATTTGGACCGTAGTCGGAACAGTATGAAGACGGCCTCGGAATAGAATTCCATCGATTCCGTTAGCCCTGTTGAGTGATTTCGGGCTTAGGGGCGTGTTCGAATTGTGTTTTGGAGGACCGTTGCTTATTTAGACTTGAAATACCGAGAGTTGAATTTTTGAAGTTTCCGGATCGATAGTGAAATTTTGATATCGGGGTCGGAATCTGATTCTGAAAGTTGGAATAGTTCCGTAGTGTTGAATGTGACTTGTGTGCAAAATTTGGGGTATATCGGACTTGGTTTGGTTTGTTTTGTCATCGGATGTAGAATTCTTAAGATTTCTAGTTCATTAGGCTTGGATTGGAGGGTGAATCATGGTTTTAGTATTGTTTGATGTGATTTGAGGATTGGACTAAGTTCGTATGATATTTTAGGATTGGTTGGCATGTTTGGTTGAGGCCCCGGGGGCCTCGGGTGTGTTTCGGATGCTCAACGGGTCATTTTTGGACTTAGGAATGCAGCAGATTTTGCTGGTTTTTCTATTGCAGACAATTGGCCTTTGTGTTCGCGAAAGGGAGTCTTGTTTTCGAAGGCTAGCCAGTGGAAGCATCGTGACGCGAGGTCCTGAGCGCGTTCGCGAAGAGGAAAGGCAGAGCAGTTGGGGACCCTAGGGAATTGCTTTACGCGTTTGCAAGTACAGGGTCACATTCGCGAAGGTCCTGGAACTGAAGCTACGCGTTCGCGAGTGGACCCTCGCGTTTGCGAAGAAGAAAAACTGGCCAGAGGATTTTTGTGCATCGCGTTCGTGATAGAGGTCTCGCGTTCGCGAAGAAAAACGCATCTGGGCAGAACTTAAATTCCAAAATCGAGGGTTTGAGTTCATAACTCAAATATTAGATTTAGAGCTCCGTATGAGGCGAAATTTGGAGAGATTTTCGGAGGAAGTTTGTGGGTAATGATTCATAACTCCTTTTTGATTATATCCCATTTATCTAAACATGAATTCATCATTTAATTTCGGATTTAGGGTGAAAAATTGGTGAAAATTGAGAAAAGTTCTTAGGAATAATTTTAGATTTTGATCGAGATTTTGGCATGGGATTTGAGTGAATTTTGTATGGTTAGACTAGTTAGTGAATGAGTGTTCATAAATTTTGAATTTTACCCTATTCCGAGATGTAGGCTCGGGGAGGATTTTTAGGCGTTCTTGTATTTTCTTGCGTTAGCTCCGATTTCCTTATCTAAATTAGTTTATTTTAGCTATATTTATGTTATGATATTGATTTTATTAGATTTGGGACACTTGGAGTTGGATACTCGTGGCAAGAGCATGATTACAGATTGATTTTGAGTTGGTTTGAGGTAAGTGGATTGTCTAAACTTGTGTGGGGGAACTCCCCTTAAGATTTGGTACTGTTGTTGTTATATAAAAGTCGTGTACGTGAGGTAACGAGTGCGTACACGTGCTAATTGTTGGAAACGCCATTTTTATTAAGTAAATAATTGTGTTTCCTTTTTATTGAACACTACTTTTAATTGTTCTTTCTCCTTAAACTGTTTACTTGTATTATGTGCAGCATATTTAGAGTAGAAATCTCTCTTTTCTTGGTACGAACTTGGATAGAACTGTAGATTCTTTCTGGAGACTATTGTGTGTTTACTTTGGGACTACGTGACGATATCCCAGAAGATCCCCTTGCATGTTTACTTTGGGAATACGGATCAGTATTTCGGGAGGTCCCCTACATATTTATATTTGGGACTACGGGATGATATCCCGGGAGATCCTCCTGTACTGGGTATTTATGTTTGGGACTACGGATTAGTATTCTAGGAGATCCCCTGCGCATTTATGTTGGGGCTACAGAACGTTGTCCTGGGAGACCCCCTGTTGTTATCTCTGTGTATTGGGTTGTTTCTTCTGTGATTTCATCCTTATTGACTGTTAGCATCTTTAATTATACAGTCTCATTTTATGTTATTTTACCTTGTTATATATACATAACCAGTAGGGCCCTGACCTTTCTTGTCACTACTCGACCGAGATTAGGCTTGGCACATACTAGGTAACGCTGTGGTGTACTCATGCCTTTTCCTGTATGTGTTTTTTATGTGCAGATCCAGGTTCTTCTGATTAGCTGTTCTATCGATGAGGCGGGCGATACCAGAGACTTCGAGGTATATCTGCCGCGTCAGCAGGCATAGAAGTCCCTCTCTATTCTTCCCTTTAGCTTTAGACTTCCTGTATTTTTCTCTTGATTAGACATTCTGGAGTTAGAACACTATGTATTTTTCGCTAGCTTGTGTTTTCATGATCCAGGTTTTGGAAGTTTGACTTAGTTTTGAGAGTGTGTATTGTATATTGCAAGCAGCATTCTAAACTCTTTTATCATGTTTTAAGTTGTAACTTGCTGGTTTTGTATTTTATTTTCCTTTTCCGCAATTTGCTAGGCTTACTTAGTCGTAAAGACTAGGTGCTACCACGACAGTTCCTGGAGGGAGAACTTGGGTCGTGACATCAATAATCATAAATTTCTCGTTGTCCGGCATGTCCGCGACATGCTTCGGAGGTTCTTAACTGGTTAATTTATGCATACAGTGTGGTAAGCTAGAAGAACACCCTTTATGGGCATCCTTTGAAGTTGGCTCCAGAAAGTTTCCCCGGTTTCCCGGCCGGTGGAACAACAGTTCGACTTGATGAGGCTATCCTCGTTGCTGCAACAGTCGCAAAACGATTTCCATTATCAATAGCCATTTCTCACTGCCAACAACAGAAGAGTTCAATTAATGGCAAAAAAGAATAGTAAACATTACTGTAATTAACAATAAACAGTACGTTTAATAAATAAAAACGAAGCTTTTATATACTATTTCACAAAATAAAGTTTTTATGTTCTTCAAATCCTTTCTGAATTTTAATACTCTGATGAAGTTTTTACATCTTCAAATCAAAATAGAAAAATTCAGAAGTTGTAGAAAAACACACAGGTTCTAATCTCCAAAATCAGAGTACAGATTACAATAAAATAATTTCCTTAAGATTGTTAGTCAATCTTTATCACTTTACTAAATAACGAAACAATAAACTTTTTGAAACACAAAATAGAAACAGAAAGTTAGCAGCAATAGAATGTCTAAATAATATCTGAAAAATAATTTTAAAATAAATCGAGCCCACTGAATGAACAGTGTATCCTTAAGGAAATTATTTCCCTCAAGTACCGCAGGTGCTGGAATATTGTCCTCACAGGATAGAACGATTTAACTCACCGGTGTATTGGTACCATAAACCATGGTGTCAGCGAATCACTCAATAGCAGTAAATCACACTGGAATAGATTTGTGCAGAAAAAGAAGAAGTCTTGAAGTTCAGAAAATTCGTAAGGAAAAATATGAGGCATCAAATAAATTTATAGCCAATGGAAGTACTGTTTCTTAAAGTTTACAACTCTTCTGAACAGTCACTTAAAAATAGGAGGTAAATTTATATTAAATTCTAGCCAAAGTCCAAGCCGAGCGAGCGAGCAATGACGACCGCGTGAGATTTACCTTCTTCTTAACTCTTTAAGAGATATAAGAATAGCAATTTTATATATATATACACACACACACACACACACACACACACACACATATGCACCCATCAAAAGCTTTTTTTTCCAATATGAGACAATGTCCCTTTGTCAAGGAGTATTTCACTTTCCCTCCATTTCCCATTCACTCTTTATATTAAGCTAACCAAGCTTAAACCCAACAGATTCAACATCCAAATCTACTCAAAGGAGCTCAAATTTGAAACATAACTTTCAATTATCATAAAGAACAAATCTCAATCATCAAATTGTCAAAACAACTACAAATTTAACAAACCTATTTTGTAACTAAGAAGAAGAAACCCTGAGCACAAAGAATAAAAACGCAGCAACGAAGAAGAAGAGAAAAATATACATCTCTAAAGTTACTGATCACGCCAAACTATGCCCTCTAAAAAGGACTCTGCGGATGCTGCAAATATAACCCGAGTATTACGCCAGGGTCGAATCTACAGAGAGTTAACCTATCAATCACTATCTTTAGACCCACTAACTCTTCAGAACCAGCTTTCCAAATATTTGAATCTCAGTTGAATGTTTCTTTACCAACTATGCTTTCAAGTAAACTAAACAGCTGTAAACTAAACTACTAAGGTTGTAAACAATAATGAGAAGAAGCTAAGGCAATGATTTCTCCTATTGATGGAATCCCTTCTGTTTATGCTCATACAAATTTACCAACACATCTCTGTCAATCATGAATGCTCATCTTATCGTAAATCTCTCCCGAGTAATCACAGTAATATACTAAATGCACTCTCCCGAGATACAATAGCTTACTTTATTTAGCACAATTCACTTTAGATTACACCCAAGGCTTCGTTATCCCTAATCCCGCCTTTAAACCCGCAATTATAGATTCCTCTTATAATTTAGGAGTGGTGTTGTTCAACAATAACCTAAATATGCACTCTTTTCCAAGTTATGCACACTAAATAGGCACAGCTAATTGAGGATCCTGTCAATTAACTACAACAAGCACAAAGTTGAACAAATAGAGATTACACTAGCAAATTGTATTCACATAAACAAGAAGTTCATTCCCCAATAGGTTCCATCAAAATCTTAGACAAAGGATTTAGCTACTCATGGCTCTGGAAAAGCAAACTAAGATAGAATTCATCATAACTAGCAATAAAAATCAAAGAAAAGAAGAAATATGTTTTTAGGTATTCTCTCACAATCGTTTTCCTTGTCAAGATACTCTAAAACTCAATACATGCCTCTTTTGGGTTAAGTCTAGTGTTTAAAATATCGTTTAGGTCTAAAATTCCCGTGTTTTACACTTTAGTCCTTAAAGTTTCTCGCGTCTGCCGCGGTTCTGCTGTGGTCGCGATGGAACCGCGGCCAAATGCCCTCTCTGAATCTCGATTTAATCTGCAGCTCTCTTCCACCGCGGTTCTGCCGCGATCGCGGTGGAACCGCGGCCAAACCCCTTCTCTGAATCTTCAGGCCTGGCAAGCGTGGTTTACTTGGGAAATTTCACAGTTGGACTCTTTTTCTTCATTTTTTACTCCAAAAGTACTTCCTAGCCTTTCTTGGACATATATCACCTGTAAATTATAAAAAGAACTAATAAGAGCATTTTGTTATCACTTTTATTATCAAAACTACGCAATAAGGTGGTTATTTAAGGCGTGATTATAGTTAAATTCACCTATTATTAACACCCCACACTTAAATCTTTGCTCGTCCTCGAGCAAGCTAAACCACACTTCTAGGCCTAACCGTTCAATGCATTACCCCAATTTATGTTACACCCGCCATTAAAATGATCAACCTAAGCAGTGCAACAATCATACCTCAGATGCAGACTCTCATGCCATGACACACTCGTACTCACTCTAGTTACTCTAACAGAAGTGAAGACTCACTTTTTCTTCCTGAGTCACATGCCCTCACATAAAAAATCTGAGAGAAGTTTCACACACATAAAATTCAAACAACAAGGAACCAAATATAGGAAGAATTCACTCTCTCAGCAAAGAGCATTCACATGCCACACAGACACACCATAAGCTTGCCCCTAGTGTAATACTCTACTAATCGAGCCATTCAGTCAAAGATCAAGAGGTCTTTATTGGTTGTAATGTAGGCTAAGGGACGGGTAGGATATATTTGGATATAGTGACTAACCTCCCTAAGCACTTTTTATACACACTTCCTTTTATTTTAACTTCCATGTTCAACCCAAATCATTCTTTCACATTTTTGTTTCGCATGTGACCCCCACTTTTTTTTAGGTGCAACTGGCTTCTTTTTTTTTTCTTTTTTTTTTACAATGCCAGTGCACCAATCAAACAATTCATTCTTGATCCCCCCCCCCTTTTTTAAACTCCCTACTACCCCACACTTTGACTTTTGTATGTTCTTTAGTGATTCAAGTGCTTCTCGGAGGTATAGGTTCAAACAATTAAGCTATTCTAACATAGCGATTTAGGTCATTATAGGGTTATCAAAGAACATGCTTCAGGCTCAAAGGGGTTAACTATGGCGATATATATAGGTGGATTCACAATTATATAGGGTTGCACAAAGAATTGCCTCAATCATCTCTAAAACCAAACAACTTCTATTTCGCTTTGCAAACACACAGGGCAAGTTCTAGGTATCGCATGCAAGCACAGAATGCAAGCACACACTTAGAATGTAACTTATTCCGAATCAGTTCATCAACACACTCATACGAGCGTTCAAGCAAGACAAGATGTGCAAAATTAAGGCATAGATTTACGAGTCCACAAACGAGCCTAGACGTCACACTCTCAAGTCCGTTTTAGTTATT
>MU733242.1:477-19632 GCA_026770625.1 Nicotiana glauca
CCTCATGCCGATTCGCAGCCGAAGGAGTCCTTTTCCTTTATGTATGATTTTCTGTCTATTTTGATTCAGACAGTAGGACAGTATTTTGTATATTTTTTTTTATACTCTACTGGTTGTCCGTAGCTTGTGACACCGGGTTCTGGCACACACAGTAGAGAACAATTATTTTGGGGTTGTATGACTATATCAGCACGGTATGATCTTGCTAGTTTCTTTTATTTACTTGAAAACACTAGTATATTTGGTTGGCTAATTAATAATCGAGACTTAATCAAAACTTCCGCAGTTGGATGGCCTAACTGTGGTGTTAGGCGCCATCATGACCTAGTTAGGCAAAATGGGTCTTGACATGATCTATCATCAATTTTGTAATTTTCCTGTTCCGTTTGTCTACTATGGCCTAAGCCAAGTAAAAAAAAAATACTCTAGCAATAACTACTGTAGTTGTTATTTTTTAAGAATTTACTAAAACAAATCAATATTGACCTAGTAAAAAATGTAAAAATGTAATAAAAAAAACTTAAATTTCCTCTCATTCTTTAAATCCTTTATTGCATAAGGTTCCAGTTATGACTCTTTTATATTCTTTCGGTTACAACATCATGTATTCATTACTTAATAATGGAATTTAAAAGGATTATTCACCATTAAATTTTGATCACCACCATATAAATAGACAGACCATATGCATTCATCATCTTGCTTTTCATTGTGATGTGACTCAATTCAAGTATTGCATAGTGCGGATGAACAAAACTAGGTTAGATGTGCCCCTTTGTAGAATAGTATTTGATTGTCAGTAACTCATCCTTCACTTTTCAAGTCATCAAGCATCGGTCACTCGGCATTGACAAAAGGTATCAGCAGGCTTACAACATTTAATAATTATAATATATTGAATCCATTTGACTGGGCACGGAGTTTAAGAAAATAGAGAAGACTTTTGAACTTGTGGTGTAAAATTAGGCACATATATTTTGTGTGGCTATAAATCATTGCATAAAGGTAAATTGTTTCCAAAAAAGGAAAGGGGTCATTCTTTTTGGCACTGATCAAAAAGGAAATAGGTTCACATAAATTGAAACGGGGGTATTTAATTAGGTAAAAAAGCCTCTTACTTTTAATAGTAAGTCTAGTGAAAATTATAAGGTCCTTAATAAGAAGAATGGATGTGAAATATATTTCCATTAAAATTGTAATGAGAATTTACAAAGAAAAGAAAACTAATATTACTCCTATTTATCCTAAATAACTTCTGCTTTAAAGTCCTTAATATTCGGACTTCTTACATAATTCAAATAAGGAAAGTTTTAATAAGCAAAATTTTAGTTGATTTAAAGTCCTAAATATTAAAAAAATAATTAAATTACGCTTTTGACCCATGTAAAAATTTATGATAAGAGACCTGAATATCAAAATTTTACATAAATTATTTGATCAAAATTTCTAACAAGGAGAGACTCATTGGCATAAGAGATGTCAATGAGTCAATCCTACTGAATAATCAAATTAAAACATATATCATTGCAGGATAAGTAGATTTATGTCACGATTTAAAATCCACTAAGGGTCGTGGTGGCGCCGGACATCGCTGTCAGGCAAGCCAACCAATAATACTTAATTAAATTCTCGTTTTAAATATTTTCGAAACCACTTCTTTTATGCATTTAAACAATACGTGATAAATTCTACTGAATAAATAATGAAATATTTGACAACTTTAAATTTCTGAATAAACCCATAGACATCCCCAGAACGCGGTGTCACAAATGCATGAGCTAGTTCTAAGAAACAATACAATACAACATCCGTCCGAAATACAAATGGACAGAAAGTAATTACAATACACTGGAAGGGACTATACTAGCTGTGGGCCGCCTCGAAAAATTTAATTCACCAAGTCCCAGTATCATCCATGCTGCTACGCCCGGTAGGCCACTGGGGATACATATGCTTGTGTAACAAAAATGCACAGAAGTGTAGTATGAGTACGAAAACAACGTGCATTCAATGAGTATCCCGTCTAATCTCGAAGAAGTAGAGACAAGAGGTTGACTTCGACACTTACTAAGGGTCCAATAATGTGATGTCAATAAGACATTAAATCGCGGATTTCTATAAACATGATTTTAATCCAGTAGAAGGAAACAAGTAAACAATTATTTCTTTTATAGAAAATTTTCAAAATTCCTCATCATTATTTATTCAACTATTCTCAAGCCATGAAGAGGCAATAACAACTTTAATAAGCTCAAGGCAACAATACAAGCATGCGCAAATCATGCCGAGGTGTACGGTCCGCTCCAATCGAAAATAAACTGTGCACTGCCGAGGGTCGAACTACGCGAACCATAGATTCATCTATTTAATCTGCCGAGGCATTCGGCCCGCTCTAAAAGAATAAATACACAGACAAGTCAATCAAGAAGTCCACACGGAGTAATTGTCCAATGAAAACAAATTCTCTTTTAACCATTTAAGAAAAGAAGAAGTTTTATCTCTTTATAAATTCATTTACTAATTCGATGTGATTTAACCAATTCAAGCTATCAACAGGTTCACAAGTAATTCAAGTATAACATGCTTTGGGGTCCTAACTATCCGGATAATAGCATAATAGTAGCTACGCACGGACTCTCGTCACCTCGTGCATACATAGTCCGCACAATTAGGAGCAAATAACCAATTATTTTACCTATGGGTACAATTCCCTCTTACAAGGTTAGAGAGGAGACTCACCTCGCTCCGAAGTCTATATTCCGATTCAAGAACGCGCTCAAACCTCCAATTTGGAGCCGAGCGATCCAAAACTATTTAAATAGGGTAAGAACAATTCAATACATGCTCAAAAGTTCATATTCTAATTATTAAACTAATTATCCAACCCTAAATGCAAGGTTCCTAAAATTCACCCCCTAGGCCTACGTGGCCGGATTCTAAATTTTTTTGAAGAAAGTCGTTACCCATAACCTAAGGATCAAGAATATATGATTTTCACTCCATTCTCTAACAAATTTCGTGGTTAAATCTTGTTTTTACCAAATTCTAGGTTTTTCATCTAAAACCCTTGATTCCCCCTAATTTTCAAATGTTAATCTACCCAAAATCTATCTATGTATTTGACTTAAGATGTGTAGAAATTACTTACCTCTTTGATGATGATGGAATCACTCATCAAATGCTCTCAAAAATCGCCTAAGGCCAAGTGGCAAATGAGGGAAATGGGTTAAGTCTCGGAATAAAAAGCTACAGCTCCAGACGCAGAAGTTGCATTTGCGACTCCAGGCTCGCAATTGCGATGTTGCATTTGCAACAATTGCATCGCAAATGCAAAGCCTAGCCCACCTTGTTCTGGTCGCATTTGCAACAATATCCTTCATAATTGCAAAGGTGACATCCTCGCAAAATCGATCCCTCGTTCGCAAATGCGAACTTTCACCTGGAAGCCCAGGCTCGCAAATGCGAACGGATACTCGTAATTGCAAGGTACCATTTGCGACCAATGCATCACAAATGCGATCATACCAGTACCAACAATCCTATTTCGTAGCAAATCACTCCGAAGCTATCCCCAATCACACTCTAGCCTTCGGGGCTCCAAACCAAATACCCGTACAAGTCTAAAAACATAATACGGACTTGCTCGAAGTCTCAAATCACCTTAAACAACGCTCGAACCATGAATCGCGCCCCAATCTAAGCTTAATAAACTTTGAAATTTCCAACTTCTACTTTCGATATTTAAACCTACCAAATCACGTTCTATTGACTTCAAATTTTGCATACAAGTCATATTTGATATTACGGACCTATTATCACTTCCAGTCAAACTTCTCAAAAACCTTCAAATTTCTATCTTTAGCCAAATGACTCCAAAATGACCTACGGACCTCCGAATTCACTTTTGATCGCGCTCCCAACTACAGAATCACCATACGGAGCTACTTACAGACCCGGAATCCCAAACGGACATTGATAACACTAAAATGAACCTCAAGCTAAACTTATAAATTTTTTTCCAAAATGCTAACCTCCACAATAGGCGCCAAAATGCACTCGGATTATCCAAAACCCGAACCGGACATATGCCCATGTCCGAAATCATCTTACGAACTTTCAGATCCCGATTCCGAGGTCGTTTACTCAAAAATCCCGTCCTAGTTAATTCTTTCAACTTTAAGCTTCCGAAATGAGAATTCTCTTCTCAAATCAACTCCGAACTTCCTGAAATTCAATTCCGACCGAGCGTACAAGTCGTAACACCTGAAATGAAGCTGATCATGGCCTCAGACTACTGAACGACGTGCTAGGGTTCGAGACGACCGGTCGGGTCCTTACAATTTAGTTATTCTTTTAATTATCTTATCAATCACATTTATATAATAAAACAATGATATTATATTCAGAATGAAAACGAGTAGAACTATAATTCCTGACTGAATAAAGACTTGTTAAAGAAATCGGAGTTTGTGTAGTAATTCATGGTGTTGCTACAACATTAATTTTGATCAAGCCTAAAATAGCTCCACAGACCATACAAATTTTTCTGTTTTTTTATATGATGCAAGATTTCATAATTCATTTCATGCATGCCAAAAAAAATCATATCATAATATAAATTCATCCCAACATAATATGCACAATAAAATAAAATAACATAAAATAAGAAAAGAAGGAGCTCACTAGCTTTCAAAACCAACAATCAGAAAGTGAATTAAGATGACTTCTAATTTTCATTACTCATTATAAAAGCAATATACAATTAATCATACGATGAATTTTCACTAATAAGCCATAACTTAGAGAATGGTAGATATATTGCCGATTTCTCTTCGTGCCTAGGTTTCTAAATATTGGAAAAAGTAGTTGGGAAGGTATTCTAATAGTTGCTTTACCTAGTTCATATAAGTTAAAAATCTAAATAAGGTAAAATATTATTTGCTTTTATTGTCCTAAATATTAGGACTTTGTACATAATTTAAATAAGAAAAATTTAATAAGCAAGTTAATTTTAAAACTCTAAATATTGGAGAAATAATTAAATGACGATTTTGTCTAGTGTGAAATCTATTTTTAAAGGGCCAAAAATAGCGAATGATATTTCGCTAAAGGCCTTTGTCACGACCCAAAATCCACTAGGAGTCGTGGTGGTGCCGGACACCGCTGTCAGGTAAGCCAACCAAATACTTAATTAAACTCCAATTTTAATATTTGCGGAAATTATTTTCTTTATACATTAAATAAAAAATAATAAACTTTATAGAAATAACCATGAAGTCTTTAATAAACCTAATATTGAACAATCCTATAACCATCCCAGAACCCGGTGTCACAAGTGCATGAGCATCTACTAAGAAGGAAATAAAATACAACATTCGTCCGGAATATAGTGGACAGAGAGTAAATACAATATACTGGAAGAGACCATACTAGCTGCGGGCTATCTCGAATAATTCAACTCACCTAGTCCCAGTATCGTCCGTGCTATTACGCCCAGTAAGCCACTAATAAACATGAAACTGTGCAACAAAAATGCACAGAACTATAGTATGAGTACGAAAACAACGTGTACTCAGTAAGTATCCCGTCTAATCTTGAAGAAGTAGAGATGAGATGGTCGACTTTGACACTTACTAGAGGTCCAATAATAATATTTTATTAATGCGAATAGTCATGGATTTATTAAAAATAACAGTAATTTCAATAAGTCACGAACGGATAAAAGTTCCTTTTTATTCTAAAGGTCTCCGGATTCATAATCCATTAATTTTCAATTATCTCAAGTCGGGGAGAGCAAATATCTATCTCAAATAATCTCAAGGCAGCATTACAAGCATGCACAAATCATGCCGAGACGTACGGCCCGATCCAACAGAAAATAAATTGTGCACTGCCGAGGGTCGTAAGACGCGAACCATAGATGCATCTATTTCTCCGCTCGCGAACTATCCTGCGACGCGGTCAACATAAAATAAACAAATACCCTGCTCGCGAATCATACATGCGACGTATGTACACATAGAAATACATGCTCAAATAGCCAATTAGGAATTATCGGGAAACATTTATCCAAATAAAAGCCAATTCATTTTTTAAAATTTTAAGAAAATGAAGTATAATCCTATTAGAAATTCATTTACTAATTCAATGTGATTTAAGCAATTCAAGCTGATGATAAGTTTACAATTAATCCAAGAATAGCATGCTTTTGAGTCCTAGACTACCCCGACAATAATAAAATAATAGCAACGCACGGACTCTCGTCACCTCGTGCGTACGTAGCCCCCACAAATAGGAGCACATAACCAATTAACTCACCTATGGGGACAATTTCCTCTTACAAGGTTAGAAAGGAGATTCACCTCGCTCCGAAGATTTATAACCGGCATTCCACGCTCCTCCGAAGACTTAAATTGACGCACAATGCTCCAAAACTAGCCAATGATTATACAAATTCATTAATATATGCTCAATTACTCATTACAATCCAATTTATAGCAATTCCCAACCCCGATCGAAAAGTTGACAAAAATTCCCTCGGGCCCACATGTCCGAAATTCAAAATTTTTTAACGATAAAGTTTACCCATAGCCTCACGAACTCAAATAAATGATTTTCTATAAATTCCATACCCAAAATCGAGGTCAAAATCCAAGAATACTAGTTTTCTAGGTTTTCCCGCAAACCCCAAGTTTTCTACAATTTTCCATGTCTAAATCCGTATACAAACCTTGTATATACTCAAAACCAGTAGAGATCACGTACCTCATGCTTGGTGATGAAAATGACACTCCAAAGTTGCTCCAAAATCGGCTCCCATGGAAGAAATGAAGTGAAAATGAGCCAAACTTTGATTTTTAAAAGAACCCCACTGCCTCCAGCACTTTTCGCATCTGCGGAAAAATGACCACATCTGTGGTCCCGCATCTGCGGACAAATGACCGCATCTGCGGTTATGACAGCAACCAGCAATTTCCCCGACACAAAAATGAGCATAACTCCCTCATACGATGTCCAAATTTGACGATTTTTTTTGCTATGGCTCTGTAATTACGATACGAATCTAATGGTACAATAAAAACTTAACTTAGAGCTCATGAGCCAAAATCCACTAGGGGTAGTGGTGACACCGGACACTGCTGTCATGCAAGCCAACCAAATACTTAATTAAACTCCAATTTTAATATTTACGGAAATCATTTTCTTTATACATTAAATAACAAATAATGAACTTTACAGAAATAACCATGAAGTCTTTAATAAATTTAATATTGAACAATCCTATAACCATCCAAAAATCCGGTGTCACAAGCGCATGAGCATTTAGTAAGAAGAAAATAAAATACAACATTCGTCTGGAATACAGTAGAAAAAAAGTAAATACAATACACTGGAAAGGACCATACTAGCTGCGGGCCGCCTCGAATAATGCAACTCACCTAGTCCTAGTATCGTCCGTGCTGCTACGCCTAGTAGGCCACTAATAACACATGAGCCTGTGCAACAAAAATGCACAAAAGTGTAGTATGAGTAGGAAAATAATGTGTACTCAGTAAGAATCCCGTCTAATCTCGAAGAATTAGAGACGAGATGGTCGACTTTGACACTTACTAGAGGTCCAATAATAACATTTTTTTAATGCTAATAGTCATGGATTATTAAAAATGACAGTAATTTCAATAAGTCACGAACAAGTAAAAGTTCCTTTTTATTCTAAAGGTCTCCGGATTCATAATCCATTAATTTTCAATTATCTTAAGTCGGGGAGAGCAAATATCAATCTCAAATAATCTCAAGGCAGCATTACAAGCATGCACAAATCATGCCGAGGCGTACGACACGATCCAACAGAAAATAAATTGTGCACCGCCGAGGGTCGAACGGCGCGAAACATAGATGCATCTATTACCCCAATCACGAACTATCCTGCGACGCCGTCAACATAAAATAAACAAATACCCTGCTTGTGTATCATACATGCGACGCAGGTATACACAGAAATACATGCTCAAATAGCCAATTAGGAATTTATCGGGGAATATTTATCTGAATAAAAGCCAATTCTTTTTTTAACAATTTAAGAAAATGAAGTATAATCCTTTTAGAAATTCATTTACTAATTAAATGTGATTTATGAAATTCAAGCTGACAATAAGTTTACAATTAATCCAAGTATAGCATGCTTTTGGGTCCTAGACTACCTGGACAATAGCATAATAGTAGCTACACACGGACTCTCGTCACCTCGTGCATACGTAGCCCCCACAAATAGGAGCATATAACAAATTAACTCACCTATGGGGATAATTCCCTCTTACAAGGTTAGAAAGGAGACTCACCTCGCTCGGAAGATTTATAACCGACATTCCTCGCACCTCCGAAGACTTAAATCGACGCACAATGCTCCAAAACTAGCCAATGATTATACAAATCCATTAATACATGCTCAACTACTCATTACAATCTAATTTATAGAAATTTCCAACCCCGATCGAAAAGTTGACAAAAACGCCCTCAAGCCCACGTGCTCGAAATCCAAAATTTTTCGAAGATAAAGTTTACCCATAGCCTCACGAACTCAAATATATGATTTTCTCTACATTCCAAACCCAAAATCTTGGTCAAAATCCAAGAATACTAATTTTTTAGGTTTTGCCTCAAACCCTAAGTTTTCTACAATTTTCCATGTCTAAATCCGTATAAAAACCTTGTATATACTCAAAACTAGTAGAAATCACTTACCTCATGCTTGGTGATGAAAATGGCACTCCAAAGTTGCTCCAAAATCGGCTCCCATGGAAGAAATGAAGTGAAAATGAGCCAAATCTTTGATTTTTAAAAGAACCCCACTGCCTCCAGCACTTTCTGCATCTGCGAAAAAATGACCGCATCTGCGGACAAATGACTACATCTGCGGTTATGACAGCAACCAGCAATTTCCCCTACAAGAAAATGAGCATAACTCCCTCATACGATGTCTAAATTTGACGATTCTTTTTGCTATGGCTCCGTAATTACGATACAAATCTAATTGTACAATAAAAATTTAATTTGAAGCTAATTTTCTTAATATGGTACCCTTTTATGTCCGAAGAAACGATGTTGAAACATCAAATAAGAGCGAGATACAACCCGAAACACACCCGAGGCCTCCGGGACTAAAACCAATTATACCAACCAGTCCCAATACACATTACGGACTTGATCGAGGCCTCAAATCATATCAAACAATTCCAAAACCATGAATCGACCTCCAATCCAAGCTTTACGAACTTTAGAATTTCAAACTTCTACTTTCGATGTTTAAACCTATCAAATCACGTCCGATTGACTTCAAATTTTGCACACAAGTCATATTCGACATTACAGACCTATTCCAACTTTCGGAATCAGAATCCGAATCCGATATAAAAAAGTCAAACTCTCGGTCAAACTTCTCAAAAACCTTCAGATTTCTATCTTTTACCAAATGACTTCAAAATGACCTATTCGAATTCACTTCCGATCGCACTCCCAACCCCATAATCACCACACGAAGTTACTCCCCAACTCAGAATCCCAAACGAACATCGATAACACTAAAATACACTTCAAAGCAAACTTATGAAATTTCTTCCAAAATGCTAACTTCCACAATAGGCGCCAAAACGCTCTTGGGTTATCCAAAACCCGACCCAGACATACGCCCAAGTCCGAAATCATCATACGATCCTGGTGGAACCTTCAAATCCTGATTCCGAGGTCATTTACTCAAAAATTCGATCTTAGCTAATTCTTTCAACTTAAAGCTTCTGAAATGAGAGTTTTCTTTCCAAATCAACTCCGAACTTCTCGAAGTTCAATTCCGACCGCACGCGTATGTCATAATACCTGAAATGAAGTTGTTCATGGTCTCAAACTGCTGGACGGCGTACTAAAGTTCAAAACGACCAGTCGGGTCGTTACAGCCTTCGTGCCTTTAATATAATGTAGATTTATTTTAATACTTTACACTCCCTATGTGAATTAGCTGTCCAACCATGTCGATCATAGTTTAAAAAGGATCTCAATGGAAATCAATAAATTAGTTGAAGCAAGAAGAAAAATTTAAAGAAAAATCCACGGTTTTAAAGATAAAAAAGAAACATGGAAAATAAAAATTAATAGCATGAAAAATTCTGTTATTGCTGCCCAAATAATCAAAACACTCTTGCAGAGACACAAGTGTAATGTATGTATTTAGAAACTAATATATATATACTAGTATCTATGAACGTGTGTTGCACGTTAATAATGGTACATGATGGTTTAAATATTTAAATTATTTAAATGTCGAAAAATATTATTACATTAGCATAATACCTGAATTCAAAATGAAAAGACATCATCAGAACTTATATAAATGATCAATTTAGTCATGTTAGTTAGATAATTATGTATTATAGTTTAAAAGTATCTAATATGATAGTGTCTTACCGAACATTTTGTAACGACCCGACCGGTCATTTTGAGCTTTTGCACTTTGATCGCCCGTTCTCAGGCATGACTTGTCCCGTGTTATGTATTATGACTAATGTAGATCATTGGTTTTGATTTTCAGAAAAATTTGGAGTGAATTTGAAAGAAAAGTCTCAATTGAAAGCTTTGAATTTGAAGGTTTGACCAAGAGTTAACTTATTTGTATATGAGCTCGAATCGGAGTTTCTATGATTTTTTTTTAGCTTCGTTAGGTGAATAAAGACTTAGGAGCGCAATCGGAATGCATTTTGGAAGTCCGTGGAGGGATTTGACTTGAATTGGCAAACTTAGTATTTTGGCGAATTCTGATTGATAGGTGAAATTTTGATCCGAGGGTCAGAATGGAATTACGAGAGTTGTTATAGCTTCGTTAGCTGATTTGGGATGTGTGTGTAAAATTTTGGGTCATTCGGACGTCGTTTGGTCGGGTTTTGTTTTTTATCAAAAGCGTGTTTCGGAAGTTTTTGAAAAACTTAGACTTGAATTCGATGAATTTTGAGTAATTTGATGTTGATGGGGGTGTTTTGACGATTGGAACAAGTTTTAATGATATTATGGATTATGCGGGTATGTTTGGTTGAGGTCCCGAGGGCCTCGGGTGAGTTTCGGGTGGTCAATTGGACCATTTCATGCTTTGAAGACTTCAAAAAAAAGTTGCAGGTTCCAGTTCTGGTGTTTTGTTCATTACGATTGCAATGGTTCCAACGCGATCACATAGATGCTTTGGATGGAGCAATGAAATTGTTCTTCGCATTCGCACAGATGGAGATACGATTTCACAGTAGATAGAATTTTTTGATCGCGAACGCGTAGGACTGGTCGCGTTCGCATAGAGTAAAGTGACCCTGAGGCATTGGATTGGAAATTGTTCATCGCGAACGCGGAGTGTTGTCCGCGATCGCAGTGTAAGCTGGCAGTGCATTGCGTTCGCATGGTGTATTTCGCATTCGCATAGAGTTAATTTTTGAGGGCTGAACATTTGTGCTTCGCGATCGCAAAGGTCTTCCCGCGATGGCATAGAAGAAAAACACCCCTGGGCAGAATGTTTTTAAATCAACTTGTTCGCGAAGGTGCGTCTATTTTCACCCATGGCTACTCGTTTTTCGAGCTTTTTGAAGGAAATTAAAGAGGGATTCAAGGGGAATCGACTTGAGGTAATAATCTTGGTCTTAAAGCTCGATTATATTGTCAAATCCACCTAGAAATTCATGGAAACTAAGCCTAAAATTGAAGAACTAGGGCTTGAGAAATTTAACTCTTGATTTGGGATTTGAAAGGCCATTTGGAGTCGGATTTGAGAACTTTTTATATGTATGAACTCATGGGAAGATAAGGAATCTAATGATGTGAAAATTTGTGAGTTTCGAGAGAGAAGTGGGCCCGGGCCTCGGTTTTGGTAATTTCGGAATTTGTGCCCTTATTGATTATTTTCGGTTGGGCTTGGTTCCCTTAGCATATTGTGATGTATTCGCTCTGATTTTGGATAGATTCGATGCGGCGTGGAGTCCGATTTGAGGGGAAAAGGCATTGCAAGCTGGAGATTTCACCGGTTCGAGGTGAGTGATGATTGTAAATAATATTCTGAGGGTTTGAAACCCCGGATTTGCACATCATAGTGCTATATTGAGGTGACTTGCACGCCGGATAGCGAACGTGGGGTAGAGCACAGTTGGGGATTGTGACTTGGTCCATCTCGGTTGATGAATTTATTGCATATTTGATGGAAATTTACTTGTTATCATCATAAGTTTGGCTGATTGCCATATTTGGGCTTCATGCCAATTATTTGAACCCCTTCGGGGATGGTTGTTGATATTTTCTTACTGCTTCGATTCTATATTTGAACTCAGTCATGTATTTTCTACTGTTTTCAAAAACTCAGCCAAGTTTTTTTTGCTTTGACACTTGAAATGATCTTTCCTATACTATTTTTGGGATGAGCAGCAAGTTTTAGGTCTTATATGATTTTTGACTGAGTAAGGCCGAGGGCCTGTGTGTGAGGATACTTTTGGATTGGGTTGCAAGCCGCAACAGTGTTATATTTATACTGATATGAGGTCGAGGGCCTAGAATTGATGCCACGAGATGGCTTGATATTGCGCTTGGGCCATAAGGGGCCCCTCCCGGAGTCTGCACACCCCCAGTGAGTGTCGTCGATGATAAATGGATCGGGCTGCACGCCGCAACAGTACTGGTACTGTTTGATGTGTTTACCTTATTTCATTTGTTTGCCATTATCTGTTGTTTGTGCTACTCTTTGCAATATTTACCTGATATTCTGGCATTACCTGATAACTGAGTGTCGTGCTCGAGGGGCAGAAATTCTGTGCTCATCTGCACTATTTGTTTTGTATTCATTTGCGTAACCGCTGAAAAATGTCATTTTTGAAAGAGGTTTTAAATTGAGCTAAGGTGTTTCGCTAAAGATTTCATAGCTTCACTGTTTTTCTAAAAAGGGTTTACACTGCTTCTATATAGCATGATGATTTGTCATACGTGATTTCTTACCGCTCAGTTGTTATTTACCTTTATTACTCACTGAGTTGGAGTACTCACTTTACTCTCTGCACCTTGTGTGCAGATGCATGTATTTATACACCTGGTAGGGGGTTTTGGATGATTGGAGGTAGTGTTATCGGAGTTTTAGCGAGGTGGTTGCCAGCGTTCGCAGCACCGCTTTTCTCCTTTTTGTTTATCAGTCTTGTTTTGTATATTTCAGACCTTGTAGTTGTATTTATACTCTAACAGATGCTCGTGACTAGTGACACCTTGATGTCGGGCTGATTTGGGATGTTATTCCGTATGTTTATAAAATTGTATCGTTGATTGCCTAAAGGATTGGATTATCTATCCTTGTAAATGACTTATTGATTTATTAAGCTGTTGGGACTGAATTCGCGTAAGTGTCGGCCGGCCTTGTCTTCACGAGAGGCGCCATCACGATCGGGTTTGGGTTTTGGGTCGTGACAAGTTGGTATCACAACTTAGGTTACTAGGTCTCACGAGTCATGAGCAGCTTTAGTAGAGTCTCGCGGATCGGTACGGTGACGTCTGTATTTATCCTCGAAAGGATGTAGAACCTTTAGAAAAAACTTTATATTCTTGACATTCTTATCGTGCGTCCTTGATTCAGCTTGAAAAGTTACTCTTACAATTCCTTCCACGTGTTCGTATGCACGAATGAGCGCTCAGTATTAGATGTTCCTTGATGGCTTGTAATTCCCCGGTCGAAGGGCGAGACGTGATCTCTGTGAGTTTGATGTTAGGAAAATCTAGAGGACTTGAGGCTGGATCTTTGCCTATGTTGAGCACTGAGGTGCTGATTGTGCGAGCAAGTGTTTTGAACTTATATGTCCGGTATTGTCCCTATTAGTGGAAATGAGAGCTGGATAGCTACGTGATGAGTATGTTAGTATTGCGAGATGTATCTATATGACTTGGAAGTGATGAGGAAGGTCTACTGGATGATAGATGAACTATTAAGTGTTTGATTTTCATTGTGATTGGATGTGTAGCCCCGAGTTATGGGCACGTGAAGAATCTTTTCCTGTCTCTTAGTTGGGAGTGAAGTAAATTTCATGTTGCGGTATGAGTTTAGAGTCAGGAATATTAAGTGACTGTGTAATGTGTATGACAGAGGAAGGTATACAAAAAATGCTAGTTTGATGTGAAACATGTGGGTTATCTCCTACGGAGTGTTCTGAAGTTATGTGATTCCTATGTTGTCTGTTTGAATATGTCATTTAAAAGTGAAATACACGTGTTGAAATCTAAATTGAATCGCCTAGAGAGTGGGCTTAATTGTTGTGTGAGTGAATGCAGGATTTGCAGAAGAGTTAAAATTCCAGATGATTTGTGTTTCTACATGTCACGACCCAATCTCCATACCCGGTCGTGATGGCACCTCTAATGAAGACAAGGCCATCCAACTAACCCAATTCGTTTCTTTAACACTTACTAAACATAAATAGATGGAAAAATGCAACTTAAAGAACATTTATTATCAACATTATAGCCTAACTCAGCCCGACCGGGGTGTCACAAGTCACGAGCATCTAGAAGGATCTTTATTACAATTTCAAAGTCTGTAATACATAGAGTAAAATCTGGAAATCAAGAAAAAGAAGAAACTCGGTGACGCGAACGTCGGCGGTCACCTTGCTTAGCTACGATAGCAATACCTTCAATCCGCTATTAACCCACTACCGGGTGAACAATACCTGCAACTGCACGTGAGGTGCAGGGAGTAAAGTGAGTACTTCCAACTCAGTGGTAATAAGAGCGAATAATATCTGAGCGATAAGAAACCACGTATGAGCACTCCAAAATGCTATAAAAGACAGTACAACCATTTGAGAAAAAAAAACTGTAACACTGTGAAAATCCTTTAGAAAATCTCAAGCTCAGTTAAAAATCTCTTTTCCAAATATCCTTTTTCCAACAGTCAAGCATATGAATGCTATATCAGATAGTGCAAGTCGGCACATAAATCAGCCCCTTGGGCACAACACTCCTTAACATATAACACCAGGGTATCTGGTCAACAAGGCAAGTAATAGCATGTATGTCGATGATACGTGAGTGCTAAAAGTCATGCCATGTAGTACAAACTGGAACGAATGCATGAATGCAATGCAATGAACATGACCGCTGCGGCGCGCAGCCCGATCCATTTGGGTACCCGCGCTCACTGGGGTGTGTATAGACTCCGGAGGGGCTCCTACAGCCCAAGCGCTATAATACTGCGGCATGCAGTCCGATCCACATATTATATCACTGCGGCGTGCAGTCCGATCCATATAATATACTACTGCGGAGTGCAGTCCGATCCATGCATGTATATGTATATACTGCTGCAGCGTGCAGCCCGATCCATATCTCAGTCCAGAACATGCAAATGAGCCACTCGGGCAATGTCAAGTGATAGCTTTTAACTCAAAACATCAGAAAATGCAATTTAAGTCTTTAAACCTTAGCAATATGACTGCACATATCAAAACAGTGTTTAACTCAGGACTGAAATCATTTAATATGCTAAGTGTCATGAAAACAGTGGTAATAACCCCTGCAGGGTTCAAATAACCGGCACGAAGCCCAAAATATGGCAATCAGCCCAATTCAAGATAGCATCTAGCAAGTTTCAGTCAATTACGCAGTAAAATCCAAAACGGGGACGGACCAAGTCACAATCCCCAATTGTGCTCTACCCCACGCTCATACCTGGCGTGCAAGTCACCATAATACAGCACTATGATGTGCAAATCCGAGGTTTCAAACCCTCAAGATATCATTCACAAGTATTACTCACCTCGAACCGGTGAAATCTCTAGCCCGCGACGCCTTTGTTCCTCAAACCGGCCTCCACACGCGTCGAATCTAACCAAAATCAGAGCGAATGCATCACAATATACTAAGGAAATAATACCCGATCAAAAAGACTCGAAAAATGTCGAAAATCACGAAAACTGCAAAACCCGAGCCCCGGGCCCACTTCTCGAAATCCAGAAAATTTTACACCAAAATGTTCCTCATCTTGCCACGAGTCTATACATATAAACTTCATCAGAATCGGAGCTCAAATGGGCCATCAAATCCGAAATTTAGAATTTCAATCTCAAGCCCTAATTTCTTATAAATTGGTTATGTTTTCATGGATTTTTAGGATGATTTTTCAATAAAATCATGTATTTAACTCATAAAACTTACCTCCAATCGATCTTGGTTGAAACTCCCTTCAATCCCCGTCCAAAAGCTCTCAAAATGACTAAAAATGGTGGAGAAATGCGTTGTTTTCGCGACTGAAATGTTTTTAACATTCTACCAAGTCACTGTAGCTAACACTATGCGATCGCATTAGAGCCTTGCGATCGCATAGAACAAAACTCCGGGGGCATTGTAGCTAACCCTATGCGATTCCATAGAACAAAATCCTGGGTACTGTAGCTAACACTATGCGATCGCATAGAACAAAATTTCGGGTACTGTAGCTAACCCTCTGTGATTGCATAGAACAAAATCTTGGGTACTGTTGCTAACACTATGCGATCGCATAGAACAAAATTGCTGAGCACTGACTGCTGCATTTCTGCAGCATTTTCCAACTTCAAAAATTCCCGTTAGCCATCCGAAATCACCCCGAGGTCCCCGAGACCTCAACCAAAAATGCCAACACCTCCTAAAACATCATACCAACTTGTTCCAATAATCAAATCACCTCGATTAACACTAAAATCATCGAATTATATCAAATTCAAGCGTAAATTCTTTTAAAACTTCAAAAACATACATTCGATCAAAAATCCGACCAAACGATGTCCGAATGACCTAAAAATTTGCGCACACATCCAAAATCACTTAACGAAAATACAGCAACTCTCGAAATTCCATTCCGACCCTCGGATCAAATTCTCACCCATCGACCGGAATTCGCCAAAATACTAACTTCGCCAATTTAAGCCAAATTCTACACCGGGCCTCCAAAATCAATTCTGATCACACTCCTAAGTTACAAATCACTCTCCGAAGCTAACCGAATCACCAGAAATCACATCCGAGCCCTCTAACTCAATGGTCAACGTTCGGTTGACTTTTCCAACTTAAGTTTTCCTTAAATAGACTAAGGGTCTCATTTCTTATCAAAACCATTCCAAATCAACTCTCACACACCACATACCGATAATGAAATATGAAGAAGCAATAAACGAGGAAAACGGGATGGTAACACATGAGGCGACGGGTTGGGTCGTCACATCCTCCCCAACATAAACAAACGCTCATCCTCGAGTGTACCCAGAGTTGTACTAGAAGCAACCCAATAGCTCAATGACCTTACCAAGCATATACCCGGGGTGATCCCTTATCACCCTATCTCGCATAGGTCCGATAACACTATATAACTGAAATTTTACGGTCCATCTAAACCATAAATCGTAGGACCGCATTGCACTTTCCGAAATCATACACAAGATCAGAACCTCACATCTATACTCAGAATGAGCCCGAACCAACTGTAATAACCCATACCTGCAACCTCAGGTGAAATCATATGATATATCACATAATCCAAACACTTGAACGGTAGCCTCTATTCATAACAGTTGCCCACAATAACCAAATACCAATAAAAAGCCTTTTATTAGCTAAAGTCTTATTCCAACACTTTCATATACTGTCACCCACAAGTGAAACACGTGATAAACCGTAACCATTCCTCAGATCAACCATTCATGAGGCCACTTCCCTTTGACTAATATCACAACAGATTTCCGGGGCCAAGCCTCGATCTTATCCTTCTAACAAGCTGAGATCAAATCTGTTCATATTCATTAATGACTCCAACGATCACCTCGAATCCAACACACCACTTTGGTGATATGACACCTCAACACAGGCCTAAGCCATAACTTGCCTAATACACGCACCAATGAGAAACAGACTCAAATCATGACAAATGACTCAAATGAAAGGGTTGTAACTCAAATTCCTCAGTACCATCACAACACAAGGTTGGGACCCCGTCTCACATCATAGAAATAGAATGCCTGAATCTACCTCGAAAGGTCATAACTCCACGTAGCCTCGTTACAATGCGCGATCCTATCCAAACACTGTTACACCCGAAGCACCTCAAGTCACTATGATCAAAATCGACAGCCACGCACATTCTGATGCCTGAAACCAAAGCAATTCATTACATCCACGGTGAAACAAATAACATACGACACGCAACCCGATAGTTCATAACCAATACTCCATTTACCAAGCAACACTCAATTACTCTTCCCGCTAAACTTTCTCTATGAATCCTTAATAGAACTGCACCACATGTGCCCATATCCAACAAATCATGACGTCTCAAAACACCGAAAAGCAACTCATAGCTCTCCTTAGATCACTATCAAGCTCAATAACGATCGAATCAACCTATCCCTCAACAATACAACTCGGGACCAACCAAGCTAACTCAAGCTAAACACCTATCCAATCAGCTTACCAACAAACTCATTACCAAGAAGCCTAAAGCTGCTTCTTCCACTACTATAACTCATGCCGGAGCCGAATCAATGGTAGAAACCTCTACACTGACATCCGCCTCAAAGGCCCAATTAAGGAAATCAATCCTTCCCAACCATCCGCTGGTCTGTGGTACACAACCATTCAGCTAGAACATAGTCCGATGCACCTCGCCATGCAACCTGTGGCATTTTCCGACATAATCCATAGCACAATAGTCTAGAATGATCCAACACAGAGACAACCAGTCTACATACCAATATCATATCCAAAATCTAATATACCAAGCAAAGAAAGATCCTCTTGGGCTTCCAAACCCCCAATAGCCGCTAACGGTACCAATACACACTATCCACAACTACTACATAGCCTGAACATGAGAACTCCCAGTCTCCGGCTCCATATAACACACAAATTATTGTACCTGATCCCAAATTCTGCAGTATAAATACATGTTACACCTCGAGTACCCAATCATTCCACAAAAGATATTCCGAAATTCCACTGGTGCCACCAAACAAACTTAGATGTCAACAGTCGATCTATCAAGAAAATGCCGCAACACTACCGAAGTGCTATCAACTTAATCACATTGCCCTTTTTCTGAAACATATACCCTCGTCAAATCACTATGATTAGCAACAC
>MU733245.1:4301-14446 GCA_026770625.1 Nicotiana glauca
GCACTTGGTGTCTAGTGAAGGTATTCAGGTTGACCCAAAGAAGATAGAGGCGGTGCAGAGTTGGCCTAGACCGTCCTCAGCTACGGAGATCCGAAGTTTCCTCGGTTTGGCAGGGTATTATCACCGGTTTGTCCAGGTATTTTCATCTATTGCTTCGTCCTTGACCAAGTTGATGCAGAAGGGTGCACCATTCGTATGTTCGGATGAGTGCGAGGAGAGCTTTTAGAAGCTCAAGACGGCTTTGACCACAGCTCCCGTGTTAGTCTTGCCATCAGCTTCAGGTTCTTATACCATGTATTGTGATGCATCGAGAGTTGGGATAGGTTGTGTGTTGATGCAGGAGGGTAGAGTCATTGCTTATGCTTCTCGTCAGTTGAAGCCTCATGAGAAGAACTACCCTGTTCATGATGTAGAGTTGTCTGCCATAGTTCATGCCTTGAAGATTTGGAGACACTATTTGTATGGCATGTCCTGTGAGATGTATACTGATCATCACAGTCTCCAGCACTTATTTAAACAGAAGGATCTAAATTTGAGGCAGCGGAGGTGGCTTGAGTTACTCAAGGATTATGACATCACCATTTTATATCATCCGGGGAAGGCCAATGTAGTGGCCGATGCTTTGAGCCGAAAGGCGGTTAGTATGGGCAGCCTGGCATATATTCCAATTGGGGAGAGACCCTTTGCAGTTGATGTTCAGGCGTTGGCCAATCGATTAGTGAGGTTGGATATTTCAGAGCCCAGCAGGGTGTTGGCTTGCGTTGTTTCTCGGTCTTCCTTATATGATCGCATTCGTGAGCGCCAGTATGATGATCCACACTTGCTTGTCCTTAAGGACAGAGTTCAGCATGATGATGCCAGGGATGTTACTATTGATAGTGATGGTGTGTTGAGGATGCAGGGCCGGATTTGCGTGCCCAATGTAGATGGCCTTCGGGAGTTGATATTGGAGGAGGCCCATAGCTCGCGGTATTCTATCCATCCAGGTGCCGCGAAGATGTATCAGGATTTGAGACATCATTACTGGTGGAGAAAGATGAAGAAGGATATTGTGAGTCATGTAGCTCGGTGCCTCAACTGTCAGCAGGTCAAGTATGAGCATCAGAGGCCCGGTGGTGTGCTTCAGCGTATGGATATTCCCGAGTGGAAATGGGAGAGGATTACTATGGACTTTGTGAGTGGTCTCCCTCGGACAGCGAGGAAGTTTGATTCAGTTTGGGTGATTGTGGATAGGCTGACCAAGTCCGCGCACTTCATTCCTGTATGTACTACCTATTCTTCGGAGCGGTTAGCAGATATTTTCATCCGGGAGATTGTGCGATTGCATGAGGTCCCAGTTTCTATTATATCAGATAGAGGTACTCAGTTTACTTCTCAGTTCTAGAGGACCTTTCAGCGAGAGTTGGGTTCACAGGTAGAGTTGAGCACTGCATTTCATCCTCAGACGGACGGGCAGTCCGAGCGTACCATTCAGATATTGGAGGACATGTTGTGTGCCTGTGTTATTGACTTTGGAGGTTCTTGGGCTAATTATTTGCCTCTTGATGAGTTTGCGTACTACCAATCCAGCATTCAGATGGCGCCATATAAGGCCTTATATGGGAGACGGTGTAGATCTCTGGTTGGATGGTTTGAGCCCGGCGAGGCCAGGTTGTTGGGGACAGAGTTGGTCCAGGATGCTTTGGACAAGGTGAAGGTGATTCAGGAGAGACTTCGCACAGCCCAGTCACGTCAGAAGAGTTATGCAGACCGGAAGGTCCGAGATGTATCTTATTCAGTAGGTAAGAAGGTCTTGCTGAAGGTTTCGCCTATGAAAGGCGTCATGAGATTTGGAAAGAAAGGAAAGCTGAGTTCGAGGTTCATTGGCCCTTTTGAGATACTCAGGAGGATTGGAGAAGTGGCCTATATGCTTGCTTTGCCACCCAGTCTATCGGGAGTTCATCCGGTATTTCACGTGTCTATGCTCCGGAAGTATGTTGGGGACCCATCGCATGTATTGGACTTCAGTACAGTTCAGTTGGATGATGACTTAACTTATGATGTAGAGCCTGTAGCTATTTTGGGTCGACATGTTCGGATATTGAGGTCTAAGGATATAGCATCAGTGAAGGTGCAGTGGAGAGGTCGGCCCGTGAAGGAGGCCACTTGGGAGATCGAGCGGGAGATGCGGAGTAGATATCCTCACTTGTTTGAGACTCCAGGTATATTTCTTGACCCGCTCAAGGATGAGCGTTTGTTTTAGTTGGGGAGGATGTGATGACTCGGCCCGTCGTCACGTGAGTTACCGCCCCGTTTCCCCTTATTGTGTTGCTTCATGTCTCAATATCAGTATTAGAGTTGATCGGGTGTAATTGAGTTGGTTTTGGTTGAAAATGAGGCACTTAGCCTCTTAGAAGGAAACTTGTTTTAGAAAAGTCAACCGAAAGTTGACTATGTGGTAAGAGGGCTGGGATGTGAATTCCGGTGGTTCAGTCAGCTTCTTGGGATGATTTTTGACTTAGGAGTGCGATCGGAATAGAATTTGGAGGTCCGGTGTAGAAATAGGCTTGAATTGGCGAAGTTGGAATTTTGACGAATTCCGGTTGATAGGTGAGATTTTGATCTGAGGGTCGGAATGGAATTCTGAGAGTTTCAGTAGCTTCGTTAGGTGGTTTTGGATATGTCTGCAAATTTTCAGGTCATTCGGACGTCGTTTGTTCGGGTTTTTGATCGAATGTGAGATTCGGAAGTTTTAGTTAAACTTAGGCTTGAATCCATCGTGAATTGATGATTTTCGTGTTAATGGACGTGCTTTGATGATTGGAACAAGTTCGTATGATGTTTTGGAGTAGGTTGGTGTTTTGGTTGGGGTCCCGGGGGGGCCTCTGGGTGATTTCGGGGGTTCAAACGGACTCTTTTAGGTGTTTGAAGAGATCAGATTTCTACTGTTGAGTGTTGCAGAACCTTGTGCAACGCGTTCGCGTGAGGAGTGACGCGAACGCGTAGGGTATTTTGAGGGAGACTGGAATTTTGCTTTCGCGTTCGCGAAGGGGAGTCTCACGATCGCGTAGTTGTGGAAATTGGTTGACCGCGTTCGCGTGAGGAGAATCGCGTTCGCGTAGGCTTGGGAAGTGGGCCATCGCGTTCGCGTTAGAGTAGCCGCGTTCGCGTAAGAGGGCTTGGGATCCCAGATCAGGTAAAGCATTGCGTTCGCGATGAACGGGATGCGTTCACGTAGAGAGAGGACTATTGGGCATCGCGTTCACGTTGATAGGGTCGCGTTCGCGTAGTCACGCGAATGCGATGAAGGAATTTGCTGGGCGGACAGAAGGGTTTATAAGCATTTCCTCCGCGAGCCAAAGTCATTTTTTACCATTGTTGAGCAAATTTAGGAGCTTTTGTCGAGGGGTTAAGAGGGTTTCGACTAGGATTCGATTGGAGGTAAGTTTTATGAGCTAAGTACGTGATTTTATTGAAGATTCATCATTGAAATCTCTGAAAATTGGGTAAAAATTGGAGAAGTTAGGGCTTAGTTTTTGAGAATGTAAAATTGGAATTTGAAGGGGCTATTGAACTCCGATTTTGATAAATTTTATATGTACGGACTCGTGGCGAGACGAGGATTCGGGAAATATGAATTTCGTAATTTTTCAAGAAGTGGGCCCGGAGCTCGGGTTTTGCCAACTTCGTATTTTTGGGTGTTTTTCGAGTTCTTTCGATTGGGTTATGTTCCATTAGCGTATTTTAATGTATTCCTTGTGGTTTTGATCAGATTCGACACCTGAGGAGGTTGATTCAAAAGGGAAAGGCTTAGCGGACTAGTCTCGTGGCCGGTTCGAGGTGAGTAATAGATGTGGATGATGACCTGAGGGTTTGAAACCCCGGTATATCACACTGTGACGCTATATTGAGGCGAGACACGTACTCTACGGTGAGTGCGGAGTCGATTGTGATTGGGGACTATGGCTTAGTCCGCCCGAGTGATGTTGTAATGTGTTGTTGGCTATAAATTGGCTGGTAAACCTCCTACTTGGATGGTTATGGACATATTTGGGCTACGTGCCGGTTATTTGGATCCCGTAGGGATTATTATCACTGTTTCCATGATATATAGCATGTATTCATGATATCAGTCCTGAGCTAAACATTGTCTTGAAATGGCTAGTAAAATTCTAAGGTTTTGAACACTTAATTTATAATTACTGATAATCAGAAGTAAAAATTGTAAGTTTGACTGTGCCTGTGTGGCTTGTATGCATATAGCTGGAATGATAGTGGATCGGGCTGCACGCCGCAACGTATGTTACTATAATATTGCGCTTGGTCTGTAGGAGCCCCTCTAGAGTCTGAACCCCCACAGTGAGCGCAGGTACCCAAATGGATCGGGCTGCGCGCCGCAGTGGTCATGTGCATTGCATTGCATTCATGCATTGATACTTATCTGCCCTATCTGTTAATACTCATTGATGTTACACTGTTAAATGTGTAGTGGTACTGTTGTAGCTTTACTTTGTCGTATATTGGGATTTCCTACTTTCAATGTCATTATACATGTCTATTACCGCTGAGTTGGAAGTACTCACTTTACTCCCTGCACCATGTGTGCAGATCCATGTACTTTGGGAGCTAGCTGAGTTTTCTGCTGACTTCAGAGTTTCGTTCGGAGTTATCGAGGTAGCTGCCTGACGTCCGCAGGACCCGACTCCTCCTCTATCCCCTGTTATTTGATTTTTCCGCGTATTCCAGACTCTGCATCATCACTGTTTTATTATATTGTACCTGTTAGAGGCTCTAGACTCATGACCCCCAGGTCTTTGGGAGGTTGCTCAGTATTGTTGATTTTCGGATTATTTCTATCTATCAGTTATACTTTTAGTTTCATCGCTGTTAATGATTTTCAAACACATGCTTTTGAGCTTTATTCTCGGGTTGAGAGTGCAAATGGTCGGGCTTACCTAGCAGTTATGTTGGGTGCCATCACGACCGGGTTTGGGGTTGTGACAATTATCCATATTATCGATAAGAAATTGAATGAGTTTTTTCCTGAGTTCGTGGGTTAACCCCGTTCCTAGGTATATGTTTTTCTCGGGCATGTATTCGAATAGTATGACCTGTTCCAGTTCCTTGACCGTTGACTTGGTTGCGTCTAACTCTTCGGGAATAACGAAAGTTCGAGGAGTAAGTAAATCCTCTTCTTCTTCTTCGATTACTTGTTCCTCCGGCTCGATCGAGACTGGGATTAGGGATTGCTATTTGGACGCCTGTTTATATTTGGCCCCCGATTTTTCTGAGGTCAAAGACACTGGAATCGATGTCATTTCATCGACATCAAACATTTTCTTTGCAGTGTGTCATTCTCTGTAGACCGTTCTCACACCATCCACTATTGGGAATTTCATCATCTGATGAAGGGTTGAAGGTACTGCCCTCATGTTGTGGATCTATGGCCTCTCGAGAAGTGCATTATACCTCATATCGCCTTTGATGACATGGAATTTTGTATCTTGAATGGTTTCGGCCACGTTCACTGGTAGGATTATCTCCCCCTTCATTGTTTTGCTTGCCATGTTGAAGCCATTTAGGACTGAGGATGCAGGTACAATTCGATCCTGTAGGCTGAGCTACTCTACGACCCTCGATCTAATTATGTATGCTGAGCTACCTGGATCTACTAGAACACGTTTAACTTGAATTTTATTTAAATAAATAGAAATTGCCAGGGCGTCATTGTGCCACTGAGATATGCCTTCCGCTTCCTCGTCATTGAATGATAGGACTCCCTCGGACACATAGCTCCGAGTCTATTTTTATCTGAAGATCGATACCTTGGTGCATTTGAATACAGACCCTTGTGGAAAATCGACACCGCCAACGATCATATGGATTACATGTTGCGGTTCTTCCTACTCATTTTTTCTGTTTGCATCTCTTTCCCTGAAATGGTTTTCAGCTTGATCACTGAGAAATTCTCGAAGATGACCATCGTTGAACAACTGAGCTACCTCCTCCCTTAGCTGCCTACAGTCTTCGATTCTATGTCCATGTGTGTCGTGATACTTAAACATCACGTTTGGATTCCTTTGAGAATGATCGGTTTGTATAGGCCTGGGTCACCTGGCGTCTTTGATTCTTCCAATAGCTGATACGATCCCCGATGCATCTATACTGAAATTATACTTTGACAATCGAGGTTCTTCCACGGGATCGGTATGTTTATTAAAACCAATCTTACTCATGAGTCCCTGAGAGATTTGACCTCCATTATTTCTCTGATCATTCCGAGGAGCGTTACGCCCCAAACCGTTATTTCTCCGATCGACATACGGCTGATATCATTTCTTGTTTGATCTTATTTCCCTATCTGTATCCCTCGGTAGCTTAGCTGCCAATCTATTAGGATGAACTTAACCCACTCCCAGTTGGTCGTCCTCGACCCTGATCTTCGATTGGTATCGATTGTGTACGTCAGATCACGTCATAGCTGGATACTCGATCAGATTTTGTTTTAATTGTCGAGACGCAATCAAACTCCGCTCGTTCAAACCCTGCATAAAAGCATGTACTGCCCAGTCATCCGAGACCGGTGGTAATTCTATTCATTCCATTTGAAACCGGGATACGAACTCCTTTAACATCTCATCGTTCCTCTGTCTTATCTTAAAAATATCTGATTTCCTCGTCGCCACCTTTATGGCCCTGACATGTGCTTTCACGAAGACGTCTGCTAACATAGAAAATGAATCGATAGAGTTCGGGGGAAATTTGTGATAGCAAATCATGGCTCCTTTTGACAAAGTTTCCCCAAATTTTTTCAGCAATACTGATTCAATCTCATCATCATTCAAATCGTTCCCTTTAATCCCGTAAGTGTATGGGGTAATATGTTCATTAGGGTCTGTTGTCCCATTGTATTTAGGTATATCGGGCATGCGAAACTTTTTAGGAATTGGCTTCGGAGCCGCACTCGGAGGGAATGGTTTTTGTGTGAACTTTTTGGCATCCAAACCTTTCAAGACTGGGGGTGCTCCCGGTATTTGATCAATACGGGAGTCATAAGTCTCCAATTTTTTTTTATTATCCTCAATATTCTTCTTCCCGGACTCGATCCTCTTGGTGAGTTCCTCGAGCATCCTTATAATTGTGGGGTCAGTCCCCGAGCCATTGTTGTTTGATCTCTTTGGCACTGGCTTAGTACGTCGAGTGTTTTCTGGTTCGACTATACTTGGAGTTTTATTCTTATTTGAAGATGAGCGATAGCAATCTGTTGAGCTTGTAATATCTCGAATATTACTTGGAGGCTAACTCCCCCGTCTCCTACATCCTGAGTTCCTTGGCCACTAGTTCGACCTTCTCTGCGTACACTCCCTCCAGGATCCGCACCTAAATCCACATTCAGAGCAATGTGCGAACTAACATCGACTGGGTCGACAGCAGTTACTTCCCCAGGGTTTACTGGTGGTACCCCGACCCCTGGAGAAATTACATTATCATTTTCTCCATGGAACCCAAGACTGTCATCACCATGTACGAGTGCATTCTATGAGTTTGACATGTTTTATCCTGAAAATAAGGAATCTTTGATAAGAACAAGTGTGAAAATAACATGTGTTATTAGAATCAGTACTGAAATAACCACTATTATCTTTAGCTCCACGGTGGGCGCCAAACTGTTTACCTCAAAAATACGAGTAACAATTAAACCTGATTTATGATTTTAAAAATATATGATTTAGTTCAATACTAATTAATAACCAAGAAAATTAAGATATAAATGAAGAATAAGTAAAATCAAACTAGCGTGCAAGACAGTCTCGACCTCGAGATAAGGTGGTCTCGAGGTTGGTTAGGAATAGTAAAGCAAAAACAATTAAGTGAAGCGACGATTCTGATGAAATATGAGCCAAAAAGTAAGAGAGCATATTCTTTGCCAATGATTGATCGTTACAAATGATTTGGGACCCCTTTATATAATAGGAAAACCCTTAATAAGGTACATTTCTATTTACAATAAAGCCTACAAAATCGGAGGCATATGATTTTGACCGTATACAGTATATCAAGTGTGGTTTGAAGTCATTTTATGTTAAAGTAAAGATATTTTTTCTTGATGTGCTTTTCTTTGTCCATGATTTTTCTCTTTCACAGGTAATGTGATTCAATATTTGTTATGCTCTTTAATTGTTTTTATGCTCTTAAATTGGCTTTTGCTTCATGCTTTCACGACATGCATTTTATCTTTTTGCTTTTTTTTTTCTTTTTCTTATAGTCACAGTTCGGAAAAAATATGTTAATCTTACGCCTCTTCTGTTTTCTTTAAATAAATCCTCTAAACGTTGAAAATTAGCATTCAATGAGTAACAATGAAATATAGAGATGGAGAAAAATAAATGATGAAAATTAAGAAGAATAGTGTAGTTATTTTAGATAAATAAAACAATTAAATGTTAGGATGTGTCATTCCTTTTCATGGAACAGATCTATTCTTTGAAAAGGTGTGGTAGTTTATATGTCACTCTGTTTAAATACTACTATTCTATATAATTTCAGAACCTACAAAAAATTGTTGCACTAGAAAATTTTTGTTCTTGAAACTTTTCTCAACTTGAAATCTTCATCTTTTTGGCTATTCATCTTCACTCTCATTCACTCTAACTTCTAATTTGGCTATTCTTCTTCACTTTAACTTCTAAAAAACAATTGAGAGATTTACTGGTTCCTTTGAACTTTTATTTGAGTGCCTATTAGAATGAATATTTACTTCTAAATTGTTCTGTAATTTTTGTTACGGTAATCATCACCGGTTAGTGACCTTGAGTATGTATTAGTTTGATTTTTTTTTCAAAAAATTGATTTTAAGATTTATATGGAAGAGAAATGTAACTTGTGAGATTAAATGATAGAAAGAATTATCTAGAAAAAGTAATTATTTTTGAGGTTCATAGTTGGAAAAATATATCTTAGGTTGTATTGTTTTTTCCAAAGAAAATAGCATAACGAAAGGAAAATAATATTTCATGTTTCCTCTTCATAGTCATTAGCCGGAAATATCTTATATGGATTTTTTTTTCATTTGTGTTATATGGATAACTCCTTTTTTCGGTTTGATTTAATATAGCTTTCATTTTAAGCCCCTCATAAATATCTAATTACGTTTAAAAAATAATCTATGACAATGACATATTCAACCCCTAAAAAAATAACTTAAATGAATTCAAATTTGAGGCTAACTTAAAGAAATTCTTTTCATATGCTTTAAACTTTTCTGTTTATTTTTCTTATATCTACTATAATATCGTGTACTCTAATTTGATCGAGAGAAAGATACAAGTTATTTCTGTTGCGTGATTGAAGCATTGATTATATACTTTTCAATTTTATGATTAGGAGTCCATAAGTTCCTTTCCTATTTAAATTTAGACCAAAAGAGGAATTTGTTCTTTCCTTTATTTTATTGCAGGTGTTTTTGGTTATTTTAGATTTTTTTTTATGAATGGGGAATGATTGAAAAGTGTTTACTTTGTTGTAATTTTAGAAGATTTTTCAATCAAATGTTATTTTTTTTAATACTTTCAGTTTTACTTAAAATTATACATTTGATTAGTTTTGAGTTTAGATATGATTTTTATAAGTGAAAATCAGTTTAGTATTTGCCATGTTTCTTCTTTTTCTATATATGAACTAATTTATAAAATAATCATTAACAAACTCACGGTTATTTATTTATATATATATAATCGCGCGAAGCGCGAACAAATTAACTAGTTATATTTATAAAGTAGCAATGTAAACGGTAATGCTGCAGCGAATGATGTGTCATAAATATAATTAGGGGTGTACATAGGTCGGGTTGATTTGGATTTTATAGTTACCAAATCAAATCAATTGTGTCGGATTATTAAATCTAAAGACCAAACCAAACCAATAAAACTCGGATTTTTCGCTCTCGGGTTTTCTCGGGTTCTTTGGATCTTTTTTCAAGAACTTTTATGATTTGGACACTCTTTCTCAGCCATATTTTTCGGGTTTTTTCGGATTTGACATTCAAATCAAAATTTTATGATTTGGACACTCTTTCTCAGCCATATTTTTCGTGTGTCGAGGATGTTGAAGTGATGTTGAGAAAAGCACCTAATATTCGGGAACTGGAATGCAAATTCAAGGGTGTT
>MU733246.1:0-21363 GCA_026770625.1 Nicotiana glauca
TTCTTATTATTTGTTCTACCATTTTTTATGCTTTTCCTAATTAATTTCCTTTTATTTATTTTAATTAATTTAATTAATTTTTTTTTTTTTTTGTTGGAATTCTTTACTTGGGGTAAAAATCACGTGCTCACAACAATAACGCTCCACTCCTCATCCCTAAACCATTAAATGATCATCCCCGCCACATTCCTATCTATATGGAAACCATGCCACAATACACTCAACCCATTACAAACACACCAGAGTCTGATGACAAAGACTCTCTCATTAAGAACCTGGCTGCCGAGCTCAAGAAGTTGACTAGCCGAGTCAAGGGCGTTGAAAGAAGAAAAGGCATTGAAGGGCTGAATTATGAGGATATTTGCATTGAGCCAGACGTTAAACTTCTCGAGGGGTACAAAACCTCCCAAGATTGAAATATTTGACGGCTCGGGGGATCCTAGAGTCCATCCGAGGACATATTGTGATAAACTGGTGGCGTAGGAAGAGATGAGAAGATCTGCATGAAACTCTTCATGAGAAGTTTGAAAGGCGATGTGCTATCTTGGTACATTAGCCAAGATCCTAAGAAGTGGTCGAGCTGGGTTAGAATGGCGTCCGATTTCATGGACAGGTTCAGGTTCAATACAGAAAATGCACTAGATATCTTCTAAATCCAGAATCTGAAAAAGAAACCCACTGAGACATTTCGTGAGTATGTTACTCGATGGACATTCGAGGCTACTAAAGTAGGGCCGGACTTAGAGGAAGAACAAATGAATCGATTTTTCATTTGAGCTCAGGATCTACAGTATTATGAGAGGTTAATATTGATAGAGGGCCAGAAATTCTCCGATATCATCAAGCTAGGAGAAAAGATTGAGAAAGGCATTAATAGCGGTATGGTCACTAATTTTGAGGCACTGTAGCCCACCAACAAATCCTTAATATTTGGTGGCAAATCCAAGAAAAAGGACGTGAGTTCCATGATGGTCGCACAAAGAACCAAGTCTCCAGTAAAATACCAAGCCTACCCGGTACCCCCTCTCACATACCAGCCTATTCCCAATTACCAAGCACCTCCGGCCTCTTACCAAATTCCATCACCCACTTACCAACCATCTCCATCCCCCGCATACCAACCTACTTCACCAAAATATCCCCAACCTGCACCCGTCTACCAAGCCTATAATACTCACTACCAATCATCTTTTGCCCAACAAAACTTCCCCAGGCCACGCCCTAACTTCGACCGTAGACCTCCCAAGCAATACACTGCAATCGTTGAGCCAATCGACCAATTATATGAAAGACTCAAAGTAGCCGGTTGCGTCACCCCAATCCCTACCATAACTCCAGAAAATCCTTCCTAGTGGGTCCATCCAAATAAAACCTGTGCGTACCATTCCGGCATAAAAGTGCATAACATTGATGAGTGCCAATCACTGAAAGACAAAATCCAAGCTGTAATTGATAACAAAATCATCGTGGCCAAAGAACCTGCTCCTAATGTTCGAAACAATCCTTTGCCTGATCATAAGGGTGGTGGTGTGAACATGATCGAGGTAGAAGATAATTGGGACCCCAAGGGGTCTATTGGATTAATTGCCAAAGGTGACGAGCCCAAAAAACCGATCGTCACATTGAATCCAATTGTACTCCAAATCCAGCCCTCTAGGATGCTGAAGTAAACATGTCTTTGCCTCTCGAGTTTGAAACACCGTCATCCAAAAGGACCGCAGAGCCGATTGAGGTGGAGTTTGGGTCTCCAAAGGTACCATTTGAAGTTGCTGTGTTGCCACCCAAAAAGAGAGTGCCCATTCCTGTAGCGATGTCAGTAGTAACACTATTCTAGACACGGGCCATTCCTTGGGATTACACCGCCGAGGCAAGAAAGAAGGGAAAAACTAAGTCCGGAGAAGCAATCGCAGCACAGGGTGTGACCACGATTGGCAGAATTTATACCCCAGAGCACTTAGTTGAATCAAGTAAGCAGGCCTCTAGACGGCCTATTGAAACTGGACCTGATGATCGCTGGCAGAAGATACAGTCAAAAGAATACTCAGTTGTTGATCAATTAAATAAAACATCAGTGCAGATCTCCATTCTAGCTCTACTGCAGAGCTCCGAGGCACACAAGAATGCCCTAATGAAGATACTGAGTGAGGCATACGTACCCAGCAATATAACTGGAGGAGAGATGTAAAATATGGTCGGGTAGATATTGAAGAGTCATAAGATCACTTTTCACGAGGATGAGTTGCCCCCTGAAGGTTTAGGACACAATAAAGCGTTGCACATCACTGTGCAATATGAAAACTATTTCATCACCAGGACTTTGATTGACGGAGGATCCAGCCTTAACATTTGTCCATTGGTGACCCTCAAAACATTGGGGAAGAGTCTAAATGAAATCAAGGATGGGGCTATCAACGTCAAAGCTTTCGATGGTTCCCAAAGGTCCACTATTGGGGAGATCAGGTTATGTCTACAAATGGGGCCAACGTGGTTCGATGTTGATTTTCAAGTAATAGACATCCCAGCATCCTACAACTTACTGCTGGGATGACCATGGATCCACGTCACCGAAGCTGTAGCATCAACCCTGCACCAGTCAATAAAGTTTGAGTGGAATCACCAAGAGGTAATTATTCATGGTGACGGGAGTAACCCCATATACAGTCGCCAAACCATCCCAGCAATTGAATGGAGAAGGAAGCTAGGAGGAGAAACTTACCACCACATTGAGCAAGTTAACGCCGTGGATAAAGACAAATGGTGGGATAACAAGATAGAAAGTATACTGAATTGGAGTGGGTATGAACCTGGCAAAGGGCTCGGCAAGAACCTTCAGGGAATCACCAAGCCTATCAAACTAAAGAAGCATGGCACCACTTTTGGGTTAGGGTATGGATATACTTGGTAGGAATTCAGGAACAGGTCGCCACCATGGCGCAGCCCTTACTATCCGCTGGAGCACCCAATACCCCGCCTGGAATAGACTTTCCGGCAGGTCGACATCATATATGGGTCAGAGGAAGATGAAGCATTAGCAGCAATGAAGAACCTGTTCTTGGAAGATGACAATATGGACTGTCATGCCATTCTCGATGAGGAAGGCCCTTCCATACAGGCAGTGAACCGAGGAGAGCGCCTCAACAATTGGTCCATCAGAACCACCAGGGCTTGGAGAGCTTCGGGGTAGCAAGGCTAAACAAAGCATTATGCATTATCTTTTACTTTTTCATTAGTTGATTTCCCTTTAGTATTATCTTTAAATTTTTGAAAAGAGCTCCGATGTTCAAAACAATTTTTGACATTTATCGAAGCATTTCAGTTTTTATATAAATCTCACTCTTAATATTTCTTTTTATCTGCAATTTACTTTACTTTACACATCATTACTGTTACTTATCTTGATGAACCGATGAATGTGACATGCGACAAGATAACACAACAAATGGACAAAGACTCAGAAGAGGATGAGATACTAGAAAAGGTCGTTAAAGAGATTGAGGATTTTGAGGAATAGTCCTAATTCTAACTTGGACGAAACTGAGGTTATCAACTTGGGGAATGCATAGATGTCAAGGAAACACACATCAGTGTTCACTTGTCACCATCAGAAAAGGAAGAGTACACGGAGTTCTTAAAAGAATATGAGGACATATTTGCCTGGTCATACGATGATATGACCGGTCTCAGTACATCTATCATAGCTCATAAACTGCCAACAGATACGATGTGTCCGCCAGTAAAGCAGAAGCTCAGAAAGTTTAAGCCAGACATGAGTCTGAAAATCAAGGAAGAAGTTACCAAACAAGTCAAAGCCAAGGTCTTCGGGGTAGTGGAGTATCCAACATTGTTAGCCAACATTGTGCCAGTGCCGAAGAAGGACAGGAAGGTTAGAGTCTGTGTAGACTACCGGGATCTCAACCGGGCCAGTCCAAAAGATGACTTCCCCTTGCCGAACATAACATCCTGATTGACAATTGCGCCAAGCACGAATTGTAGTCATTTGTCGATTGTTTTGCTGGGTATCATTAGATATGGATGGACGAAGAAGACGCGGAGAAAACGGCTTTCATTACACCCTAGGGGATGTATTGTTACAAGATGATGCCGTTTGGATTAAAGAATGCTGGGGCCACCTACATGAGGGCCATGGCTATTATTTTCCATGACATGATACACAAAGAGATTGAGGTGTATATAGATGATGTCATCATCAAATCCAAGAAAGCCACTGACCACATGGAAGATTTAAGAAAGTTCTTCAACAGATTGAGAAGGTATAACCTAAACTTGAATCCCTTCAAGTGCACTCTCGGGGTTCCAGCCGGAAAATTGCTTGGGTTCATCATAAGCCAGCGGGGAATAGAACTCGATCCGTCAAAGGTCAAGGCTATTCAAGAATTACAACCTCCAAAGAACAAGAAAGATGTTATGAGTTTCTTGGGGAGACTCAACTACATCAGCTGGTTCATAGCCCAGTCCACCGTCATTTGTGAACCTATCTTTTATGATGTTGAAGAAGGCCGCCGCCACTAAATGGACTAATGATTGCTAGAAAGCCTTCGACAGAATCAAGGAATACCTATCAACGCTGCCAGTTCTGGTTCCGCCCGAACCAGGTAGACCATTATTGCTTTACCTTGCATACTGGATGGAGCATTTGGTTGTGTTTTGGGACAACATGATGAAACATGGAGAAAGGAGCAAGCCATCTACTATCTCAGCAAGAAGTTCACCCCATGTGAGGCCAGGTATTCCCTGCTAGAACGCACTTGTTGTGCTCTGACATGGGTAGCTCAGAAGTTGAGACATTATTTATGTGCTTATACCACTTATCTCATATCAAGGATGGATCCGCTAAAGTACATCTTCCATAAGCCCATGCCTATGGGCAAGCTGGCCAAATGGCAAATTCTATTGAGTGAGTTTGATATTGTCTACGTGACTCAGAAAGTGATCAAAGGACAAGCACTAGCCGATCATCGTAATGAAAACCCTGTGGGCGGAGAATACGAGCCTCTAAAGACGTATTTTCCCGATAAAGAGGTTTCTTTCATAGGAGAAGACATTGCAGAATCCTATGATGGATGGAGAATGTTTTTTGACGGAGTAGAAAACTTTAAAGGCGTTAGCATAGGAGCAGTCCTAGTATCAGAAACATGCCAACATTATCCGGTGTCTGCCAAATTGAGGTTCCCGTGCACCAACAACATGGCTGAGTATGAAGCCTGCATCTTAGGGCTCAAGCTGTCCATTGATATGAATGTTCATGAGTTACTAGTGATCAGGGATTCAGACTTGCTCATACATCAGGTTCGAGAAGAATTGACAACCAAGAATTCCAAAATACTCTGATACTTGCATTATGTACAGGAGTTAAGGAAGAGGTTTACAAAGACAGAATTCTGGCATGTCCCCAGAGTTCGGAATGAGTTTGCTGATGCATTGGCCACTCTGTCATCCATGATTCAACATCCAAATAAGAACTTCATTGATCCTATCCTGATAAAAAATCTAGGATCAACCTGCTTACTGTGCTCACGTCGAGGAAGAAGAGAACAGAAAACCATGGTTCAATGACATTAAGAAATATTTGTCAATGGGAGAGTATCCAGAACTTGCAAATGCTACGAAAAAGTGCACACTGCGGAGGTTATCCAATCACTTCTTTCACAGCGGAGGAATCTTGTACAGGAGGACTCCCAATTTGGGATTACTAAGGTATGTCAAGGCAAAGGAAGCATCCAGGTTGTTGTAGGAGGTTCATGCAGGGACCTGTGGCCCGCACATGAATGTTTTCATCTTAGCCAAGAAAATACTCTGAGCTGGTTATTTCTGGATAACTATGGAGAAAGACTGTATCCAGTATGTTCGGAAATGCCATCGTTGCCAAATCCATGCAGACATGATAAAGGTACCCCCTAACGAGCTCAATGCAACAAGCTCACCATGTTCGTTCGTCGCTTGGGGAATGGATGTCATCGGACCTATCGAGCTTGCCGCATCAAACGGGCACAGGTTCATTCTAGTGGCAATTGATTACTTCACCAAATGGGTTGAAGCAGCATCATATAAGGTGGTAACCAAGAAGGTTATGGCAAACTTTGTTCGCGACCGTATCATTTGCCGGTTCGGCGTCCCAGAGTCAATCATAACTGACAATGGTTTCAACCTTAACAATGATCTGATGAAAGCAATGTATGAGACCTTTAAGATTAAGCACAAGAATTATACAGCCTACAGACCCCAGATGAATGGAACTGTAGAAGCAGCCAACAAGAACATTAAGAAGATACTGAGAAAAATGATATAAAAACACAAGCAGTGGCAAGAGAAGCTACTATTTGCTCTATTGGGATACCGTAACACAGTCCGCACATCAACTGGGGCAACTCCTTATATGCTAGTTTACGGTAGCGAGGTAGTAATCCCAGCCAAAGTAGATATTCCCTCCCTGAGAATTATGCGGGAAGCAGAACCTGAAGATGCAGAATGGGTAAAGAGTCGCTACGAGCAGCTAGCCCTTATAGACGGGAAAAGACTGAATGCAGTTTGCCATGGTCCGCTTTATCAGAACAGAATGACCAGAGCCTTCAATAAGAGAGTCAAGCCAAGACGATTCGCGCCAGGGCAGTTAGTACAGAAGAAGATTTTTCCGTACCAAGAAGAAGCCAAAGGAAAGTTTTCTCCTAAATGGCAAGGTCCGTACATGGGTCACCGGGTTCTAACTGGGGGAGCCCTCATACTCGCAGAAATGGATGAAGAAGTCTGGCCAAAGCCGATCAATTCAGATGCAGTGAAGCGATACTATATGTAACCATTATGATTCCTTTATGATGTAATTTGAACTATGCCTGACCTGATTCCCGTTTAAGAGGGGATACATAGGCAGCCTTATGGGTTCGATCACAATTCAATAAAAAATTTATTTTCCCCGATACTGGAAACTGGGGAAGAATTTTGAGGAGGACCCTCAAAATTCCAAAGTTGATCTTCGCCAATCATCACGCACAGCCATCAGAAGCACCAGCCCAGTAAACTGGGGCAGAATTTTGAGGAGGACCCTCAAAATTCCGGAGCAAAAGAGGTTGCAATATCTTAAACCGTGTCGCAGTCATCGGTTCATCTAAAACCATTTTACCTATTCTTTATTTACATCATATTTTTATTATTTTGCTAAGTCATGCATGGCTACTATCAAATTTGCTTTGTTTAGTGACGCTATCCCAATGAAAGCAAGAGTCGAGTAGGACAAGAGAAGTCCACGGGAAGACGAACCAACCTTCCCCCTTTACAAAACTCACGATTTTTCTTTGAATGCAGGCATCCCAAGACATAAAATCATCATATACGATTACATACTCATGCTTTTTTAGGAATACAACTCTCAGAATCATCGCCTATTTACAAGTGCTATCCGCACATGACATCCCCAGCAGCCACAATGATGCAATCAACTATCAGCTATCATCTCTTAGCTAAGAAATTTTGTTACTCCTCACCTTTATTTCTTGCATTGCATAAGGCTACTTTTCTTCCATTCGAGGTTAAGCACTACCTCCATCCTGCATTTCTTGCATTGTAAGGCTACCTTTCTGCCTTCCGAGGTTAAGCACTACCTCCATCCTACATTTCTCGCATTCCATAAGGCTACATTTCTGCCCTTCGAGGTTAAGCTCTACCTCCATCCTGCATTTCTTGCATTGCATAAGGCTGCCTTTCTGCCTTCCAAGACTAAGCTCTATCTCCATCTGCATTTTTCTCTGCATTGCATAAGGCTACCTTTCTGCCTTCCGAGACTAAGCTCTGTCTCCATCCTGCATTTTTTTGCATTCCATAAGGCTACCATTTTGTCGTCCGAGACTAAACATTGTCTCCATCTGCATTGCATAAGGCTACCATTCTGCCTTCCGAGGTTAAGCTCTACCTCCATCCTGTATTTCTCTACATTGCATAAGGCTACCATTCTGCCTTCCGAGGTTAAGCTCTACCTCCATCCTGTATTTCTCTACATTGCATAAGGCTACCATTCTGCCTTCCGAGGTTAAGCTCTACCTCCATCTGCATGGCTGAAAGATCGCCAACTTTATTTAAATCTCTATATCGGCTGAAATATTTCCAACTCTATTTAGATCCCTACATCGACTGAAATATCGCCAATTTTAATTAAATCTTTTCATTGGCTAAAATATCGCCAACCTTATTTAAATTTTTGTTGGCTAAAATATAGCCATTTATGTTTTATACATCGGCTGAAACATCGCCAGGTTTATTTAAATTTTTGTCAGCTGAAATATTGCCATTTGGACTTATCCTTCACATCGGCTGAAATACCGCCAAACTGTCCAAGGGCGTCATTGTTCGGCGGCACCATCTTCATAGCTCGAGAATGCCATGCCATGGCCCAAGGACCCCGCTTTATACTCTGCACATCATTATTCAAAAGCATCATGGTTCGGAGGCACCATTATCATAGTCCGAGAACATCATTTCATAGCCTACGAATCCTTTATTATGCGTTTCATGTCCCAGGACGTCATCTTAACTGTCCAAAGACAACATTAATGGTCCAATGGGAACTTGCATCACGTTTAAAATTCCGCACGATATGCTTGTATTACTCAATTGCAGGTACATCAGTTGGCAACAACCATTACAGCAGGAGCGATCTCGCCCCAGTTCTCGCAATGCATCAGTCCCTGACCACCCTTCCCAACCTAAATATTGCACTTGTCTCTTTGAAAACCTCCATCGGCATACTCCGTCGATGTATCCTGAACTACATATGACCTGATTCCTGTAAAACCAGGGATATGTAGGCAACTCAAAAACCAGACCTCGGTCAAAACCTTTTGCAAGCCGTCTCTCTCTGTCAAAATTGGTCATCATATCTTTACCCGACAACTCTTTCATCTTTCTTGGGTAAAGAGGGGCAGCTGTTGATACCCAATTTTTCCTTATGTATTTCATATTCTCAAAATAGTATATGTATGCATACATAGGCATGCCAAGAGTTTTGGTATTTTTCCCTAATTTTCTAAGATTCGTAAACTCGATTTATTATCTATTTTAGCAGTACAAAATCCCGTAATTATTCTTAAAACTACCATTTTTGTGAATAATTTATTTTCATCCTCATATTTACACAAAAATATAATAAAGGTGATTTTTTCATATTCTTACAAATTTATTTGATATTTTAAACTAAAAATTGCATAAAATTGCAATCATAGCCTATATTATGATTAATGGCATTTTACAATTATAAAATTATTTCCAATATTTTTAGATTAATTTTTATATATTATTAATTAGTTCACTGCTTTTAATTTATTTTTAAAATATTTTAACTATTTTTATATAAATTAGAGAGGAGAAATTGGTTATTTAATACATAGCTATTTCCAATTGCAATTGTAGCCCCTTATTTAACCCCCAATTCCACCCCTAAATATCGAGGTTCTCTCCGATTATTCTAGATATGTTACATGTTTGCACTGTCGCTTAAGTTGCTTAAACGTTTTCTCCGATTTTCTTTCAAAAAAGCACTTCTTTTCGATTAGGGTTTCTGGAAAGTTAAGTTCTTAAAATGTTTCTGACTCTTCTTCTTCTCTTTTTATTGGTGAGAATCAACCCCTGCTATGTTCATATTTGCTCTTTTCTGATTCGCATGCCTTTTCGTGTGTTCTTATATTTGCTGTATTATGAAGTTTTTCTGGTATTCTCTCACATGCCTATCTCATGTGTTTCTCTACTGTGTTTTCGTACTGAGTTTTATTCCTTTGGTTGCCTTTACCGGACTTTGCTTGGATTCTTTTTAGATGTGTTTTATCGACTGTTTCTTTAAGTTTACATTACCTGAACTCGTTTAATTTTCAAGCTTTCTTGAAACTTGTTTCTTGTACCGGTTCCTATGTTCTTTGCTATTGTGCTTGTATGCTTCTCATGAGACTCTGAAAAATTATCTGAGCCTATCTCAATGGTTTGCCTCTTCATCTCTGTGTCAAATTCAAATTTAAAAACCCTAAGATTTTGGGATTTTCTTTGACTAATTTGGTTTTATGTTTGGACAAGGGTTCTACTTTTAAACCTTGAATCTCAGACTCACTTCGAGTTTATGAATTGAATTTGAACCTTTTTCTGCATTTGTGATTTGGAAACCCTCTTGCTTGACATGCCTATGTGTTTTATACGAGAACTTCTCTTTCAAATGTTTTGCCAACTGTTAATTGATTTTGAATCCCTTTAATGTTGCTTATTTGATTATTACTGATTTTTCCTAAACTAAAACTTTCCTTTACCTCTTTTCTGACTCGTGCAAGGCTTTCAATGGGATTCTTTACTTGTTATTTTACTGATTCCCTTTCCTTGTTTTTCAAATCAAGTACCAATATGTATTTACCCTTATTTTCCTACCTTACACAAGATATTTACTTGATCTCCTTCCTTAAATAACTTCTACCCATTACCGTTTGAATTTGGACTCCTTAATTAAAGGTAGTCTATGGGCTGATTGATTTTAATTGGTACATAGTTCCTTAATTATTATTAAACTACGATTCTTGCCTTATTTGCTACACCTGTTTTCAATTATAAATATCTTGCTCTTTCATTAACACACACACGATTTTTAAAATCATCAACTCTCTTCTAAAACTCACACTCTTGCTTTCTGGTTGTAATTTGGCTTCCCAAATCTACTGCTTCTCCCTACTTGTTCTACTGCACTGGTATGTCCTACTTTTTATTCGAGCATCAAATACAATGTGTTTACTTACAAGCTTCCTTTTTACTGCTTTATAGAGTTCAGCTTTTAAAAAAAAAACTTATGTCTCGCTATCTGTTGTTGCAATGAATCCCTATCTCCATTCCCTTTATGTGTTTGGGCTGTATTTTAAGACATGGCAACTTGCAAAATTGTTGTCATGGATTAAGACTTGGTCCTTTGGATCCTAGCCCCTTTCAATCTCCTATTCCCCTATTCCCTTATGTGTATAGAGTTTAGGTATAGCCTGGCAGCATATGAATTGATATCCATGGTTGAACCTTACCTTCAAAAGGTCCTAACTCTCAAATTTTTTGAGCTGACAAACTGGTCAGGGGTGTGCCAGCAGTCCAGTTTCTAGGCATGACCACCAACCTGCCCTGGCTCCCCCCTTATTCCCTCTCATTGCACTTACACTTACTCCTAGTCCTTAAGTCCTGCCCCCACCCCCCCCCCTCTTGTGAGCCTTGATTTGGGAGCCTTGAGTTTCCTCCGAACTTGGTCACTTGAGGGCTGGCACTTCCACACTGCACCTTAATCTGTTCTGCAATAACATTTCAGGTGTAAGCATTGTCTTGAACTCTTGAAGTTTCTTGGAACTTTGGCACATCCTAAATAAGAGAAAGGCTTTGAAAATCGATCTCGGAAGTTGGTTCATCTCATATTGTTAGATATTGAGTCTAAATTAGGTTCCTTGGAGCAGCTTAAATTTCTGATGTAATTTTATTTTTCTGCCTGATTCATTTGTTCTATAATAATTTGTAATAACTTATGGGGTTTCGTGAAGAAAGGAGAGGGTAACCATGTATGCAAAAAGGGGTAGATAACCTGTCTATATGATTTCTAATTTCAGCTTGTTCTCATATAGATACCATGTCTATAGGATTTCTTTAATATCAGCATGTTCTCGTATAGTTACCATGTCTATAGGATTTCTAATTTCAGCATGTTCTCATGTAGAAAACTTGTTTATAGGATTTCTACAATTTCAGCATGTTCTCATATAGATACCATGTCTTTAGGATTTTTAATTTCAGCATGTTCTCATATAGATACCATGTCTATAGGATTTCTGCATGTAGAAAATATGTCTATAGGTCCTTTCTGATTCTTGCATATCCATTCCTCATTAGGCAAACATGTTTATAGGTCTTAATAACCAAATGCAATCATAATAAAATGCAACACCTAGATATCATGTTGTAGGTGTTTTGCAATTTCTTTCATTTCTATAAAGGTGTTTAAAATTAACAACGCTAGAAAACATGCCTATAGGAACTGTCAATCAATTTTGAATTACCTCACTCGTTTTAAGGTAATCTGTCAGTAATAACGCGTTATCAATTGCAGAACTTGTATTATTCTGTTAAACCCGGTAACTCTTCTGTAACTTGTTTATTTATTTTCTGAAACCAATAGATATCATGTCTATAAGTTTCACCTAGGCAAGCCTTAGGGTAAAAGTTGTAACTGCATCAGTCGTCAATAATTGTAGCCAGGCGGACCTAATGTGGATTTCTTGTCTAAAATATGGGTTGAACCAGTCCGCTTAACGTTTAAGTATAATTTAGACCTAATTAGTATATGTAAGGGATGCTAAATTACATTTTCGTGATTCTGAGGAGGATTATTTGAGCCTTTAATTTTTATGTGTATCCCCTAAATGTCCTATGTATTTTGTTTGACGCATTAGAATTTTTACCTTTCTAAACTCTTGAAAAAGCCCAAAAATTCCTTCCCTTGATAGGACTAGAAGTTCCAAGTGCCTCCGGGACTGATAGGATTGGGACGGGTAATAGCATGCTATAGGTAACGATACCATTTCGCGCTTAATACCTTAACGGGGTGGGAAAGGATAGATATGGATATGATGACACATGCGATAACACTACGTATATAAACAGTTACCGGGTGTTGTGTGGGGTGATCCATATTATGTAAAAACCTAGGACCCCTTCCCTTATTTGTCCATTTTATTTTTGCCAAACTTCAGCTTTTAAACTACTTTTAACTCGCAGCAATTATGTAAAAATTTCTCTTTTTACTCTTTTATTCAAGATTTTAAAACTGCTTCCTCTATCAAAATTCAGTTTCTTTAATGTCCTTAATCCCTTGCAACCATTATGTGAAAATTCCTCTTTGTGTTTGTAATTATTGCTTGTCTACTTATTGTTTGCATTTAAAGTCACAATTGTAGCATGACCGGGAACCATACTGGTGGATCTTGAGTGGTGCCTAACACCTTCCCCTCGAGATAATTTCTAGCCCTTACCCGAACTCTGATTTTCAAATTCAAAACCCTTAGTGTCCTAATGAACTTAATCATTAGGTGGTGACTCTTCAGATTCAAAAACCCAGTTCCCAAACAGGAATAGAGTTGTCCTCCCAAATATCGTAAACACGATCTCGCTTTTAGAGAAAAAGGGGGCGTCGACAGCAGGCTCGCATTCGCGAGCCAGGCTTCGTATTTGCGAAGCCTGCAAGCCTGATCATGCCAGCCAAAAACTTGCAATTTCCTAAGTTCAAAACTCACCCGAGCCCTCGGGGCTCCAAACCAAACATGCACACTAAAATTATTATACAGATTCACTCGTGCATTCTAATCACCAAAATAACATCAACAAGTATGAACTTAGCATCAAAATCATGAAATCACTTAAGAACATCAAATTTTTAATTTTTTCTCAAATAAGGTCCGATTCACGTCATTTCAAGTCCGTTTCTTACCAAATTTCACAGACTCATGTTAAATCACATATAAAACCTGTACCGGGCTCCGGAACCAAGATACGGGCCCGATACCATCAAATTTTCAAAATAATTCTTTTTTTTTCAAAAACTCATATATTTTTCAGAAAAAATAATTTTCTTCAAAAAATTATTTCTCGGGGTAGGGACCTCGGAATTTGATTCCGGGCATGCACCCAAATTTCATATTTTCTTACGGACCTTCCGGGATTGTCGGAATATGATCCGGGTCCGTTTACCCAAAATATTGACCGAAATCAACTTAAATTCATTTTAAAGGCAAAACTCATTATTTTTCATAGATTTTCATATAATGGCTTTCCGGCTACGCGCACGGGCTGCGCGCACAAATCGAAGTGATGTAGAAAGAGATTTTTAAGGCCTCGGAATGCAGAATTAGATTCTAAAATAAGTGATGACTTTTTGGGTCATCACATTAGTCATTTAATTATTCTTTTAATATTTAAGATTTTAAAATTAACTAAAATTTGAGTTATTAAAGCTTTCCTTATTAGAAGTTGGTAATATACCAGATTTGTAAAAGGAAAATAATAACACGTTAGTTTTCCTTATTGCAGCAAATCATGTTAGTTTTACTGTCAGAAAACTTTGGAGCACTTTGAGCTCCTTTTAGGTTTAAGAGTTTTTTGTTTGTTATTATATTTTAACCGATTAATTATTTATAAATATTTTAGTTAAAACTTTCAATTCAAATTATCATTTTTGATTTAGAATTCATAATTAATGTAACAATGTCGTTGGACAAAAAAAAACTCAGAAGAATTAGATTCTATAGGTTTAGGATTCAACAATTAATCTAGAATTTGGAAACTAAAATAATTCAGAATTAAGCATTTATTATTTTTTATCATAAACTTTTAATAATATCATTATTTGTGGAGGTGAACTTGCTTGTGATTTGAGGTAAATTTTCTAACCTTTAGTTTTTCTTGAAGTTATATAATAACATACGTATGTTTATTCTTGATAGACAATTGTGAATTAAAATGTTGTCAATTGTGATTTTTGTTTATCATATAAATACTTGACGTATTTATTAATTTTATAAAGATTGTTAGAGTAATTGTAATCTGTAACCAAAAAAATTGATTAGGCAATCTAAACTTCAATTAAAGATCTTAGTGATAATCGTGTTAATTAAAAGACAAAGATTGGCAATTGATATCCTTGGATCTAGCCATATTTTAGACAAATTCATCAATTTAGCCAAATAACTTTCATTATCTCATGAAAAATGATTATTCATGTTTGGACTATTTCCCACTAGTCATCATAAATACTTTATGGAATATTAATTTAAGGTGTGGTGCAAGAATTTTCTGCCTCACTTATAATATAAAAATTTGCTAATTAATATAGTTATTTTGTATATGAAAATAATTTATAATATTGTATTTTGAAAGTTATATATCATTTATTGAATTTAGCCAGTTGTAGATAAACCACTCATATATTTTTTTGCGTATATTGAGCCGTTAGAAAGTAAAATTTTCTTATATGCTCAATCCTTATTTTTAGTTTAATTTTTTTTGAATCTATATTTGATATTAATATGTAAATTTGTAAATAAACTTTTGTTTGATATTATAAAAAAAAATTGTAAATAAACTGCACTTAAACATTGAACAAACTTTGAAGAATAGTGGGGTATGTTGTGTAACTCATGTGAACTAATTACTGTATATTGTAACGTTGAAGTATAAATTAATAAAATTTTCTAAATGTTCAATTCTTATTATGAGGTGAAAAAAAATTACTTATTATGAGTTCAAGTCTATATTCAAAATTTCTTCTTATTCACTATTCTATGCACTTTTATTGATAGACACAAAATTCACATGTAACACACGTATACTAAAATTAGCTATACATATATTATATAGACGAAATACGTAAACAGCCCCTTTAAGTTGTCCTTAACGATCAAAAGTAACTCAAATTACTCATTTATCATTTAAACACTTCAAGTGATTATTAACTGTATCAAGTAAACACATGGTTCTGATGTGGCATATGCATATTTGCTAACAAAGTCTTGGGCGTGTGAAGTCATTTTTTCAGCCTAATTTTTTTCTTTGAAAATAAAAATAAAAACTTAATCTCTCTTCTTCATTTATTCTTAACTAAACCACCTCAATCCACCATAGAGGCTACGAAACCAACCACTAAAGCTCGAACTAAGTCATCTTAAAATTACTGAAAACTATCATCTTTCACCACAAAACTCTACTGCCCGTAATCTTCGAAGCTCTGTCTAGTTCTATCGACCCAAAATCAGTCACAAACCCAGCTGAAGCAAAAATTCAACAACAAGAGTTGCGAAAAACTACCAAATTTTTTTCTCACTAGTCTTGCCACTCTCAACTCCACCATAAGAACGTAATTTCTCCACCATATTTCTTTTTCACGGCAAAAATTTCTCAGTAGAATCGTTTTCTAGCTTTGCTTGGAGAAAAAAATTTCGATGATAGAAGTTGCATAATGAGCTTTTACGGCGAGGTCCATTAATGACCCCATAGTGGGTTCTCTATTTGGCTATTTTCTGTTTGTCACGATCCAAAATCCACTAAGAGTCATGATGGCGCCGTACACTGCTGTCAGACAAGGCAACCAAATTACTTAATCCAAATCTCGTTTTAATACTTTTTAAAATCCAGGAATTTCCTTCTAATTTAGCAATTTTAAAAGATAATAGTCTCAAATCGAATTTAAATGATAAGCAGTTTGTAACGATCCGACCGGTTGTTTTGAGTCCTGGCGCTCCATTCAGCAATCAGAGGCCATGAGCAGCTTCGTTTCAGGTATTATGATATGTACGCGTGGTCGAAATTGAATTTCGGGAAGTTCTGAGTTGATTTGGAGAGAGAATTCTTGTTTTAGAAGCTTAAAGTTGAAAGAAAGAACTGAGATTAGATTTTTAAGTAAACGACCTCGAAATTAGGATCTAAAGGTTCCAGCAGGTTCGTATGAGAATTTTGGACTTGGGCGTATGCCCGGATTGGATTTTGGATAACCCGGAAGCGTTTTGGCACCTATTGTGGAAGTTAGCATTTTAGAAGAAATTTTATAAGTTTGGCTTGAAGTGCATTTCAGTGTTACCGATGTCCGTTTGGGATTCCGAGACTGTGAATAGCTTCGTATGGTGATTGTGGAGCTAGGGGCGCGATCGAAAGTGAATTCGGAGGTCCGTAGGTTCATTTTGGAGCCATTTGGCTAAAGATAGAAATTTGAAGGTTTTTGAGAAGTTTGACCGGAGGTGAAATTTTTGATATCGGGGTCGGAATCTGATTCTGAAAGTTGGAGTAGGTCCTTAATGTCAAATATGACTTGTGCGCAAAATTTGAGGTGAATTGGACGTGATTTGATAGGTTTAAGCATCGAAAGTAGAAGTTAGAAGTTCTAAAGTTCATAAAGCTTGAATTGGGGGTTGATTCATGGTTTTAGCGTTGTTTGATATGATTTGAGGCCTCGATCAAGTCCGTAATGGGTTTTGGGATTGGTTGGTAGGTTTGGTTAAGGTCTCGGGGGCCTCGGGTGGATTACGGGTGGCTAACGGATCGAATTCGGAGTTTGAAGAAGGGCTGGAGTTGCTGCTTATGGTATTTCTGCTTTTGCGGATTTGGGACCACAGAAGCAGCTCCGCAGAAGCGAGGAAGAAGCCGCAGAAGTGGTTGGATAAGAAGCAGCCCAGGACCGTAGAAGCGGCCCTAGATCCGCAAAAGCGGAACCGCAGAAGCGGTGGGCCGTCCGCAGAAATGAAAATTGGGCTGGAGCCCAGTGTCCGCAGAAGCGGTGTTTTGTTCGCAGAAGCAGGACCGCAGAAGCGGAAATTGCTGAGGCAGTAAAAGTGTTTTAAAAATCGGATTTTGGCCATTTCTCTCATATTTTTCATGGGTTGGGTGATTTTGGGGAGCTTCAAGACAGGGTTTTCATCATCAACGGTGAGGTAAGTTATCCCAACTTATTATGAGTTAAATACATCAATTATGTATGGATTTAAGTATGAATTGTGTCAAAAAAACTTGGGGTTTTAAGGAAAAAAACCTAAAAATTATATTCTTGGAATTTAACCACGATATTGAGTATGGAATTTAGTGAAAATTATATATTTGAGTTCTTAAGGTCATGAGTAATCTTTTTTTTCGAAAATTTTTGGATTCCGGGCACGTGGGCCCGAGGGCGTTTTGGTCAACTTTTAGATCAGAGTTAGGAATTGCTATAAATTAGATTATAATGAATAATTAAGCATATATTTATGGATATGCATGACCGTTGGCTAGTTTTGGAGCGTGGTGCATCAATTAAAGTCTTCGGAGGGGCGTAGAATGCCGGTTATGGATCTTTGGAGCAAAGTGAGTCTCCTTTCTAACCTTGTAAGAGGAAAATATCCTCATACGTATAATAATTGACTATGTGCTCCTATTTGTGGGGGCTACGCACACACGAGGTGACGGGAGTCCGTGCGTAGCTACTATTATGCTATTGTCCGGGTAGTTAGGACCCAAAAGCATGTTAAACTTGGATTATTTATGAACCCATTGATAGCTTGAATTGCTTAAATCACCTTGGATTAGTAAATAAATTTTAAAAGAGATTAAACATCATTTTTATCCCTGAATTGTTAAAAAGAGAAATTGTCTTACCAATCACCTTGGATCATTTACTAATCACCTTGGATTAGTAAATGAATTTAAAAAGAGATTAAACATCTTTTTTATCCCTGAATTGTTAAAAAGAGAAATTGTCTTATTTGGATAAATATCCCCGATAAGTTCTTAATTTACTGATTGAGCATGTATCTTTATGTGTACCGGCATCGCATGCATGATTTGCGAGCAGGGTATGTGTTTATTTATAGAACGGTCCGAATGCCTCGGCAGATTAAATAGATACATCTAAAATGCTAACTTCCACAATAGGCGCCAAAATACTCCCGGGTTATCCAAAATCCGAACCGCGCATACGTTCAAGTCCGAAATCATCATACGAACCTGTTGAAACCTTCAGATCCCAATTTCGAGGTCGTTTACTCAAAATTACAACCCTAATTCATTCTTTCAACTTTAAGTTTCTGAAACAAGAATTCTCCTTCCAAATTAACTCTGGATTTCCCGAAATTCAATTCCAACCACCCGTACAAGTCACAATACCTGAAATGAAGTTGTTCATAGCCTCTGACTGTTGAACGACGTGCTAGAGATCGAAAAAAAATGGTCAGGTCATTACACTGTTATTTTATATTTGTATGAGTGTTAATTTGTTGGGTGGATTTAAGAAAAGGGGATGAGGGACACGAATGGTGCAAAGAAGATGAAAGGGGAGGGGAAGGGGTAGGGTAGTGATGGTCTTAATAATAGTAAAGGAGAAGGGTTTCTCTTTCTTCTTTAAATGCATTTTCTTTTTTTTTTAATTTCATGTCTCAATTTTTATTACAATTTACATGTGTCATTCTTTAATTGGCTCATTTGACATGTCATTGGCAAGTGTAGTTCATGCATATGGTCTTCTGCACTCAGGCATTTTACTTGTGTATGCATGCAAAATTTATTGGATATAAACTCAATAAATATTTTGGACTATATTTTAAATATATTCGTCCAAATAAATATTATGGCCTAATATAATTGGATTAATCATATAAGTCCAATATTATTGAGCTATCTCACTTAATTGGGCTACAAATGATGAGCCCGCCTCATTATGCCCAAGATATCATCTTCCTAGAGTCCCAGTTTGGTGCCACATGTCAAATAATATGGCACGACAAGTCAAATGGAAAAGCCAATAATATCATGACACATGTCAAAATCACAAGGCATGCCAAGTCAAATTAAAAGGCCAATGAAATTGCGCTACATGTTCAAGTGACATGTTTTGGCCAATCAAATACGGCATTGTCACATTTTAATCTGATTGATCGGAAGTTTTGTTATCACCATAACTCTTCCCTTCCACAACTATAAATAGGAGTCTTTATAACTCAGAAAAGACACCAGAAGTTACAACAAGAAGATACAAGGGAGCTCGTAGATCAAAGGCCACAATACTCTGCAAACTGTAAATGTTCAAGCATTCAAGCACTTCAACACAAATTTCAAGTATTCAAGATCAAGAATGAAGTCAAATTAAATACAAGGCATTCAAGATCAAGGCTAATTGTACGTGATACAATTCGTAACAACTATCAAAGTGTTCGCGACAGATAAATCAAATTCAAATTCAAGATCAAGCTCAAATGCCCTTGGATTTATACTGGAAAAGTAGTACAAAGGAATCATAGAGATTGTACACTGATATTACTTGAAATCAAATAATAGGATCGTTGCAATATTTTTCGGTCTTGATTTTTTTTTTTACGTGATTTATTGACTACAAATTCTGGAACGCCTAGTGGGACAATCTCTACCTCTCATCTCAACTTTTCATTCCCCAAAGTTCAAGAATATCGAAATAGTTTCAAAGAAAATCAACTCCAGATCAACTTCCACTAAAGGTTCTAATTCCAAGTTCTATGTTGATGTGTAAAACATCCTCAATCTTACCTTTGGAAGCTTTGGCCAGTCACATGGAGCAAAGTAAGCTCTTTAGGACAAGACACACTTCAAGTGTCATCCGCGTCAAGCCTTATTGTCGGATCTTCATCCTCAAAAGGAACAAAATCCTCTACAAGCACGACCAAAAAAGGGAACAATGTCGCCAAAAGGATCAAAGAGGTTCTTGCTCAACTTAGTTTATCTAAGTCCAAGAAACCTTTCATGCAAGCTGATGATGATAATTTGAGCATTGGATCTCCTCTAGTCTCCAGTAATGAGACCTCTAAGTTCAACCATGATCCATATTATTACTCATCTTCCATAGCGATCATGCAAACAATGGTTATTGAAGTTTCTACTGTAGAAGAACAAATTACAAATTTGACGAAATCAATTGAAAGCTTATCAAAGCACATGCAACATAAAGATTTTAAACTTTTGAAGTTAACAAATACATTAGATAGCATAGTAGATGGAGAATCGACACAAACAACTTTAAATCTTCAAAGATCTCAAGAGAAAGAAGACTCTTCCGAAAAGCAAACAACGGCAACCAAGGAGATTCAAGACTCCGTTGAAGGTCTAATTCTGTCACGATCCAATTTCCAATCTAGGCCGTGATAGCGCCCAACACCGAGGTTAGGCAAGCCAATATTAACCAACTAGCGGGTCCCATTTATGTTACCAAAATAATTCCAACGTCCACTTAGATTAAATTTAAAACATTCAATAATAACGAATAGTTTAGGCAATTTAAAACTAAAGTGTCCAAATGATGTCATAACTAAGTGATTACATTCCAAAAAAATAGTCTATGTTGATACCCAATTTTTTTCCATAATATTTTCAAAACCATGCTTGGGCATCAATTAGTATTTTTCATACAATTTCTGCATTTGTAAAAATATTTTAATTAATTTATCCTAGCATTTTGTTTATAAAACGATCATTGATTGCATCATAAATAGTTTTATAATAATTTTGGTGGTTTAATTGCATCATTTACATTTGTACTAAGTTTCAATTATTGCACAAATAGACACATTTATATTTTAAGGATGCAATTGCAATTACTTTGGAATTATAGCCTATGCATGCATTATTACATTATTTGACCAAAAAATAGCCTGTTATATTTTTAAAGTATTAAGTAATTATTTTAAAATATTTTCATGCATGAAAATTATTTTTTATAATTTATTAACCATTTTAAAAATTATTTTAGTAATTAATTACGTATTTAACAATTAGCCCTTTTTCATTTGGACCTAGCCTATTAAACCAGCCCAATTTCAACCCCCC